>BQNB010002732.1:0-94133 GCA_026074375.1 Tanacetum coccineum
TATATATATACATGTATATATATACATGTATATATATACATATATATATATATATATATATATATATATATATATATGATAAAGATCAAATAAAAAGACAAATATTCGTGAGAAGGATAATTTTTTTTTTTTTTAAAAGTTCTCAAAAAATTCTGAAACAATTCTACAAGATCGTGTATGTTGGTGCATAAAAAAGTTGTAAAGGAAGTTTTTCTAAAAGTGGATAGTTTTGCCGAAAAAAAATTATGAAAAAAAACGTTTGTACATTAAATCGGTTTTTTGTGCATCAAAATTTCTTTTTTTGCGCATTAAAAAAACGTATAAAAACTCAAAATTAGAAAAAAAATTTTACAAAAGTTTTACACGTTTTTTTCTTCTTGTTGATTATGATAAACTCACTCACTGCTGGTAAATCTGTTTCATTATTTATTGGAAAAATTACACGTTTCGTCCTTATGGTTTACCGAGATTATATGTTTCGTCCTTATTTGATTTTAATTACATAGATAATCCCTATTTTATAAAACATGTTTCATTGATAGGCCCTATTATGGAAAATAGGGACTATGTGTGTTATACATTTCAAACAAATGTATTACACAGCTGGTCCCTATTTTGACAAAATAGAGACCATCAATGCAATTAGTTTGAAAATTAGCGACGATTGGTGTACTTAAAATCGAATAGGGACTAAAAGTGTTATTTGATATAAACCATAGGGACGAAACATGTAATTTATTCTTCTTTTTTTATACTCTAGTTTTATAATTATCATTACTGTTCATGTTATTAATATGTCTGTGATTTATTTCTTGTTCAATCTTTAATTATAAATTGTCCTTTCTTTTTTCAGCCTTCGGCCGAATGTTAGAGGCCTTCCTACCTTATATCCTTACCCTCTTATCCAAGATTTTGTCTTTCTGCATTCCCAAACAACAGCCACTCGACGACACAACGGTACCAGCTTATCGGCTTGCCTCACCACCAAATCAGCTCAAAATTGCATTCCACCTCAAAGGAGTCAAAAACGAGGACCATGTTTCCTTCTACTTTCATGAAAACAAACAAATCTTCATCAAAAGTTTGTCTTCGGAATTCAAACCCGTTGAGATATTTGAAGACCTACACGCCGTCGATTATTCTTCCGCGAACACTGTGACTTGCTTCGACCCTCAAATTGGCTTACTACTTCTTACCATTACCGGTTTTATATGATGATCATTTTTTTCAGGGTTTAGATTACTTTGTTAGAATATACTACGTCTTCTTTTGATTGTTACACTGTGTAGTACTCATGTTTTGATTTTGGTGATTGATTTGATCACCAAAATTAGTTTCAGTCTTGCAATTTGTTCCATCACTTCACACTACTTATTTTGTTGTAGTCTATTGATTTCTATCATAATAGTGCTTTTCATCTTATTTAGAGTGTGGCGGGTTACGGGTCTTAGCACACTTTTTTTCTTTTTTTTCTTTCTACTTTCGAAAAAATTACTTTATAAATTTGATAAAAAGATGTTTCATGTTGCCTTGGTGCACTTCACTTTGTATCCATTCTCAAATATCAAACATTGGTTAAGATTGACATATGCTTTTTCGCCAAAAAACAAACTCTTGCAATCTAGCAAGAAAAAGGAGGCCACTACCATAGCGCCAGCTTTACAAGACCACCAAAGTTTAATCTTCTGAAAATGCCATATTTCAGATTTGAAAATATTTATCATTTCTCCCCGTTTCTTGTGAAATCGTCTGTGCCAACCTATTTTTATGTATGTTTCTCACTGCTTCTTCAAGTTTCATTGTCATCGCACTTAGGTCGATTTATACATGACAAAGGTAGTTGTATCATATAGCATGCATCCAAATGTTAACACTTAAAAAGTAATCTAAAGTTTGAGTTAGTGTGTCATAACTATTACTACTTCTTAAATTTGATAAAGATGGTAATTTGGACCCATTTAGCTAAGATTTGTTAACTGGATTGTGTTAAGTCTCAAACAAGTCAACTAAAAGAATTAGCTAAATAGGGAATGGGTCATCCAAAAAGTTCACTCGTCAACCCCATTTTGTACCTGCCCAACCAACCAATATTAGTGATCTCTAAACACTAGTCATAAGTTCAATAGTATGTTCTAAATTCTTACTTTTGGTTATATAACTTGGAATTAACTAGAATTCAGTATCACTAATAAGACAGAAGTCAACTCACCTGTGCAAGTTGCACGACTTTAAACCCAGAGCTCCTTTCTGAAATTCTAGGAATAAGCTTATAGAGGTATATATACAACATCTTCAGACTCGCGATTCTCACCCTTGCGGTTACGATTTGAGTTCGTTGCATCCTCGTCACCCCACACCGCTGTTGAACCCTTTAGTCATATTGACTAACTCTGATGAACCCATCCTCACATCTATGCTTGTTTCTGCTTCTAAGACAGTTTTGGTATACAATTTGAACCAGCTATATGTTTGTTCTAAAGGAAATGTAACACGAGTAAAACTGGAAGAAACCACAAATAGGTTGTAAAGGGAATATGATTCCAATTTAAGGAAGCCAACCCATGCAATGTTCTGATGAAACACTTTCTCTTCTCGTAAAACCAACTAGAGATGAATGGCGAATGAGAAGGTCCAATGGCAACATCAGTTTGATATTCTTATTAGAATTACCACCAAGGTTTTCACTAGAATATGAATCATTATTTGCAGACATAAGTTCAATAGTATGTTCTAAATTCTTACTTTCGGTTATATAAATTGGAATTAACTAGAATTCAGTATCACTAATAAGACAGAAGTCAACTGACCTGTGCAAGTTGCGCGACTTTAAACCCAAAGCTCCTTTCTGAAATTCCAGGAACACGCTTATAGAGGTATAAATACAACATCTTCAGACTCGCGATTCTCACCCTCGCGGTTACGATTTGAGTTCGTTGTATCCTCGTCCTTCTGTGATGTTAAATAAGAAATATGATACGACCCCACATCGTCGCTGAACCCTTTAGTCATATTGACTAACTCTGATGAACCCATAGACACTGTTTGACCAGTTTCTCAAACTGACCAATTTTGTTAAAGAATGATGTATTACCTCTGAAGTCGTGGCACTTCGATGATAAATTCTTGTTATTCCGCGTTGTATATCAGGCAAGAACAGAAGTAATCATTTGATGAAGTTTGGGGCTTCTAGTGGAATCGACGTCTCTTCCATCAGAATCAACATTACTATTATAAGCATTAGGAGAACCCATTGATTCAAGAATCTCAAAAACAGCGTCAAAACGAGAATTGATCATGTTTCTGTCACGTAAAGGGATGACTCACCTGGAGAGGCAGGTAAATCCCACTTAGCATCACATATGATTACAAAAAAAAAAATATATCACTACAATAATCCTTTTTTCAGTGCAATGGTTTTGAAGGTTTATATGTTTAAAACAGACTTTGAAAGATTTTCAAAGCATTTACAAGTTCCCGTTAAAGGTATACATTTTATTTGCCTCCCAGAACACTTTGTATATAGAACATAACCTGCATTGACCCATTCATATGTAAATTGGTCAAAACAGCGAAAAAAAGACAGATTGAAGCATACCCAATGCCTAAGAAGTCTTGAACCACATGTGTCAATACACTCGAACAAGGAGCCAGACTCAGATCCATTGGAGTTATTCTTCAAAACCTAAATTAAGTTAACCAGTTAGGCTTCAATTCACATAATTCATATTGCACCAAGAGACCAGACGTTAAAGTTTAACTAGTGTAAGAAAAATCTAACATTGAAAAGCAATCATTCAAAGGGATCCTACGATACAAGTTTATACTTGGGTTATACAGCTCTCAAAAGACATTGCTTGTATAACACTATAACATACCTCTAATTGTTGCATCGCATTGGCTGAAAAGGTCATCTCCAAATCGTTTGTGAAAGGCAAAAACGAAGCTCCGAAGCACGAAATCCTTTCGAGCCCGATGCTTGAAGAGCCAAATCAGGCATGCCCATAATTGCCTATAGCCAAAACGGATATATTTAACAAAAATCTTAGAAGCAATGATTATTATATTCTTCTTAATCTTGTTACTTACTGTATCTCGATAGTCTAACAAAAGGAAAGATAGTTACCATGTACCTCATAAAGAGAGGTAACTAGAATCGCACCTCAATTGCAAACTGGTGTGTGTTTTTCCCTCTAACTCCACATTTTCTTCTAGTAGTATTTTTGTTTTAGCGCCTTTTGACATTGACAGAGATACAAACATAACCCCCCAAATAGCCCCGGCCATTTATATATGCTTCAATTCATACTCCTTTACATTATTAGTCTGCTTAAGGCCATACATACTGTTGTGGAAGTTGTAACCAATTCATAAGGACTCGTGATACTCCTTTACATTATTAGTCTGCTTAATATCGCCCTTATAACTCGAGCATGTAGTTGTAAAACTGCTGGGTACTTCACCCAGGATCCTTTTTAAGCATTTTATCAAACACGTTGTGGGCAACTCCAACTTTTACAGTTTTTTAAAAGAGATATTTTTGGAAAAAATTACAGCAAGCTGAAAAAATCTGTGTTTTATAAAAGAGTCTAGATAGATAGATAGATACATAAATAAAATAGAGAGTTAATTGCATAAATGGTCCCTGTGGTCTGTCGGGTTTAACGAAAATGGTCCCTAAACTTTTTTTTTCCCGGATCCTCTCCCTATGGTATTAACTTGTATCGGGTTTGGTCCCTTGACTAATTTTTCTATTAGTTTGACTGTTAAATGCAAGTTTGAAGACGTGAAATGACAAAATTACCCTTAAACTATTATTATTATTTATTTTTATTATTATTCTTAATAAATAATAATAATAATAATAATAAATACAAAAAAGTTAACAAATGACAAAATTTTCAATCATAGATTTTTGAGAAACTTTTTATCATCTTCCATCTCAAACCATAACCTGACCACCATTCATTATTTTAAATCACAAATTTTTGACACCATTCTTTATCTTCAATAAAATGAAGAATAATGAACCAAAATCTCAAACATTAAATTAAATCATAATTGCCAAATATCTCACTAAATAGATCTGATGGCGAGACCGACACCATTCTTTGACATCTCATGTCCCATTTTTTCCATATCCATACACAAACACAAAACTTCAAGAATTCCAAATTCCTAATATCACTTCAGAAAAATAAGAATAAACCTACAAATATTCTAATTTCTTTACAAAAAAAATCCATCAACACAAAACCCAGTTTACAAGAACCAACATAATTAAATGAAATTCAAGAGTTAATTGCATAAATGGTCCCTGTGGTCTGTCGGGTTTAACAAAAAAGGTCCCTAAACTTTTTTTTTCCTGAATATTGTCCCCAACGTTTTCACCCGTATCGGGTTTAGTCCCTTGACCAACATTTTCGTCACTTGACCGTTAACTTTATGGGTATTTTTGTCTTTTCAAATATATTTACATTAAAACCTATATAACTTTAAAAATATGGTCCCTGTGGTTTATGTGATATCACATATTTAGTCCTTCATTTTTTTAATATTTTTTTCAACTTTCTAATTAATGTGTGTTAATTTTTTTTTTAAATTTATGTAAGAATATTTAAAATTTTCGGTAAAAAAAAATTTTGAAATGTTTAAAAAAAAATTTCTCGAAATGTTTTAAAAAAAAAATTCTCGAAATGTTTTAAAAAAAAATTCGAATTTTTTTTTCAGCCTTTATTTTCTCGAAATGTTTTAAAAATAAAAATTTCGAAAAAAAATTTACCGAAAATTTTAAATAAAATTCTATTAAATTTTGACGATAAATTGGCCGAAATTTTTTCGTTAAAAATTAACCGGGAATTTTTCATTAAATTTTTACATAATTTTTTAAAAACTTTTAGTTATTTATATATTTTTATTTATATTTTTTAATTTTTTATTATTTTTATTTTTATTTTTTATTATTTTTAATTTTTTATTATTTATATTTTTTAATTTTTTTATTATTTTTTTAATTTTATTTTAATCTGTTTCGTACGTACACAAAACTTTGAAAAAACATTTAAAAAAACGTAAAAAAAAACCAAAAAAAATGGAAACGTACGGAAACGTAAAAATACATATGAAAACGGATAAAAGATGGATGAAAGCGTACGAAAAGTATAAAACGGATGAAAATGTATACAACGTTAAAAACGTATAAGAATGTACGAAAACATTAAAAAACGTTCAAAGAAAATAAAAACCAAAAAAATGGGAAACGTACGAAAACGTAAAAATACATATGAAAACGGATAAAAGACGGATGAAAGCGTACGAAAACATATAAATGTTCCAAAACGCATAAAAATTAATTGAAACGGATGAAAACCTAAAATAACGGTATAAAACATAACTGGAACGTATAAAAAAATTAAAATTTTAAAAGAAATAAAATAATTAAAAAATTAAAAAGCAAATAAAAGAAATTTAATAATTAACTGTTACAGGGACCATTTCTGAAACACAAGAAACCACATGGATCATTTCTGAAACAAGCACGAGGGTATTTATGTCATTTATACCAACTAAACCAACAATTAACGGTCAAACAAACGGAAATGTTGGTCAAGGGACTAAACCCGATACGGGTGAAAACCTTGGGGACAGGATCCGGGAAAAAAAAAGTCTAGGGACCTTTTTCGTTAAACCCGACAGACCACAGGGACCATTTATGCAATTAACTCTTACTTTAATATTTTTTATAATATTTTTAAATTAAAACTATTTTTAATTCATAATTAATAAAATAAAAGTCAAAAAAATATAATTCTATTTTTATAAAATTTTCTTTTATCATTTAGGACCTTTAAAAATTAAATTTGCTTTTTTAGGGATTAAATTTGACAATTTAGGTTTTAGAGTCGCGTTTTTAATTCCCGTTAACGTTTTTAGGTTCGATCTTTAATTGCTTTAATTGTCTACTTGCGTTTGTTTGCTTTTGCATATTATTTATAGAAATAGAATCCCAAATAAAAAATTTGATCATTCAATCACTCGATCACGAACTTAACCTTGATTTTCAATTCACGCCTCGTCGGGAAACGACCCGGGAAGGTTTTGAACTTTGCTTTGGTCAAAAGCAACTTTCTAGAAGCCTTACGGAATACTTACTCTCTCTCTCATCATTTGATATTTTGATTTTAATTATATATATGTATTAAGGAATTATTACTATATATATATGTATAGTTAAAAGAACCGTATCAATGCAATAAGTACATAGGATAAGCACTTGCTAAATAAGAAGATTATACTTGGCTCAGTTCAACATCCCTCCTTAATTTGATTGTTACTAGTCAAATAACCCAAGTTTGTTGAGTTTATGAATGTGGATAAGAGGATGTTTGGTTAAAATATCTACAATTCAAAGGACCTAATTTTTAAGGCTTTTATGTATATCTTGCAATTTTTTCTCTAATGAAATTGACATCTATCTCTAAGTTTTTTTTTCATGAAAAACAAGATTGTTAGCCGACTAGATAACAGATTTGTTGTCACAATATATGAGCACAAGGAGAGAAACATTTACTTTTAATTCTTCCAAAATTTTTTGTATCCCTATAATCTTACAGGAAGCAGAGGCTATGGACCTATATTCTACTTCCGTAGATGATTCTAAAAGAGTTGATTGTTTTTGGTTTTTCCAAAAGATGGGACGCCCATTAATAAAGACATAATATCTAGATGTAGATTTGCTGGTTTTGGGGCATTTTGCCCAATCAGAGTCATTGTTGTAAACCCAAGATGAAAAGAATAAAACCATACAAAAGGAAGCGTGTATGAACGTTTGAAACATCAAGGTTGCGAGAAGGGTGTTGCTGCAACAGTACAAAAATCTATAACAAAATTGGTGTTGGGGGTTGAGCTTGGTGGGGGTGTTTGTGTATGTTGGTTAGGACGCTTTCTGAGATTGATGATGGGTTCATTTGGGTTGGTCGTTGGGTGTGTTTGGGGGTTGGGTTGTGTGGTGTAGTGGTGGTGTTCAAGGAGCGTTGGTGGTGGGGGGGGAGTAAGATTGGGTAAGAGTTGGGGCGGGGTGGGTTGAATGATTTGGAGGGGGGGTTGTGTGGTGATGGTGGTCTGATGGTTGCTATGAGTATGATAGAGGGGTTTGAATTAATGTTTGGTTCGGATGGTTGTTATTTTATAGGTTTGTACGTGTGGCTTGTATTTTTTTATTGTTTGAGGGTTATGGGGGTAATAGGGTTTTTTATGGTATGGAAAGGTTTTGTTGGTGCGTGTAAAAAGTTGTTTGTTGTGGTAATTTAGTAAGTTGGGGGTTTGGGGGGGGTTTAGTGGGGGAGGGGGTGAGATTTGGTTCTATAGGAGTGGGGGGATTGTTTAGATTTGAGGGGTTAGTATTATGAATAAGCGGTCAGTGGGCGGGAGATGGTGTATGTGGTTGTGTTTTGTAATGTTAGCGAGTGTCTGTCGTGTATGTTTTTGTGTAGCAAGTGTATGTGTAATTTTTATGGAAAATAGGTGAGAGTATGGGAGGTAGTTTAGAGAGGAGGAGTAAGACGTGATGGTATGAATAAGGGGTGACAGTGAACAGGGGTGGGATATGGTTGATGTTTGGGGGAAGGCTTTGTGAATGTTTAGTGGTTATTAGTGGTAGGGATTATGGGGGTGTTGGGATGGTGTGTGAGGTGGTATTAGTAGGTTAAGGATGATATGGTGTCTGTAAAATTTTGATATTATGTTATTAGGAGTTGTAGGGTGGATATGATGTATTGTGTGGAGTTGTAAACTTTGGGTCGTAAAAAGAGTTTTAGTTTGTAAGAGTGTAAGGGGAGAAGCGATTATTTGGGTTATTGTTGAGAGGAAATTAGATAGTGTGTTAGGAGAATGAAGTAGGGTGGTGGTGGGGTGTGTAGATCGGGGGGGGTGATTCTTGAGAGTGTATTTTTGGATGTTAGGTGAGGGGCGAGGAGGTTAGAGTTTGGCGTGTATAATCGGTTAAGACAACCTTTTATATTTTCTATGAGGAGGTGGTTGGGGATTGGATGGGGTCGTATGGCGGGGAGGATGGGTTAAAAACAGTATTGTTGAGATTGTGAAATTGTGGGAGTTGATGTGGGTGTGGGTATTGGTGGATGTGTTTGCTAAGGAGGGGTGTTGGCTGTTTTATTATTGTTGGGTGTTTGGTTAATTCGTTGTGGTTTGGGTAGGTATTCAGTTGTTAGGTGAGACCTATGATGTTACGTGGTATGATTCGTGAAGGGTAAGATTCGGGGAGATAAGATAATGTAGGTAATAGCGGTGGTGTGTGATGTGTGGAAGATGGTGCACTACGGGAATGGTTGGATTGATTAATATTATATTTCTCATTAAGGGGGTATGGGTTAAGGTTAGTGGGGGGTTGGGGGTTAGTGTGTTTAGGGGGTTTTAAAGTCGGATGAGAGTTATAGGTGTGAAGGGGGTGAAGATTATAAAAACTGGGTTATAGGATGGATTTGGGGCGGTCGGATTTTTGAGTGGGGGGGGAGATGGTTAATGGATTTTAGGGCGGGGGGGGGCGTAGTGTTGGTAGGGGGAGGGAGTGGGTTAGGGTGTAGTTTAAATATGGGTGGGCAAGGGAGTGTTGTTGGTGGGGTGAAGGGGGGGTGGGGGGTGGGTGGGGTATGGGAGATGTTTTTATAATATTGGGTTTGGCGGTTGTAGTAGTTGTTTTTGGGGCGGGGTGTTTTCATATGTTATGGGTTGCTGAGTATGTAGTATGGTAAAAGGCGTAAGGGAAAAGGTGTGTCGGTTGATATGGTGTTGGGTAAGGTTGTAGGTCGTAGGATGGTGGTAGGTCAGGGGGGGTGGGTTCGGTTAGGGGTTCTGGTGTTAAGCGGGGTGGGGATGTTTTGTGGTTTTGTGGTTATATGGAGAGATGGGTATTTATTATGGGGGTTGTTCATGGTAAGTTGTGACTAGTGTAATGACATAGGTGGGTGATGGTGGGACTAAGGATCGGGTGGTTAGTTAGTGGTTGGTGTTTATTTAATTAAGAAAAATGTTTTAGTTGCGTAAGTCTAGGGTGTTTTGTGCGTTGGTGTCTTTTTTTTGTTAAAGTGGAGACAGATTTAAAACAAGGTTATGAGTTTTAGGGGATTAAGGAAATTAAGTGGGAAAGTTTTTATGTTACTTGAAATGTGTCTTTGCGACTTGGTAATAAAATAAGGGCATTTGTAACAAAAAAATACGTAAAAAAACGTACACAAAGAAAGCAAGTACCACCCACAACACATACCCCCCTCCCGTAGACACGCCCCCCCACCACCCCCCACCATACCGTCCCCCGACCCCAAATATGACTCAACTCCCCTCCACACACCTAATACATGACCGACCTCCCCACCCCTAGCATTACATCACCATTCATCTCGGCTGTAAACATCCCTTAGACCTTTTCTAGTAAACTAGGAGACCCTTTTAGATACATTAACACATGAAATGTAGAATGTATATGAGACTTGAGAGGAGCATGCATGTGTTGGGACAAACAGTGCACAGAGTAAGAGATGTCTGGTCTGGTATGGGTTAAGTAAATAAGATTACCAAGAAGTTTTTGATACCTAGTGGTGTTAACCAGATGCGGATCATCCTGATTGGGTTTAAAGTTTAAGACAATGTTAGGTTCCATAGGAACATACATAGATTTACAACCAAGCATACCAAATTCATGCAATAGATCAATGCAAAATTTCCTTTAGGTTAAGCAAGTGTCATTTCTAGACTTGATTACTTCTATACCTAAAAATATTTTAATTTTCCAAGGTGTTTGATTTGAAATTTAGAGCTTAAGAAAGCCTTGATATTTTCAATTTCAGATTTATGATTTTCAGAAATTATAATGTCATCCACATAAACAAGTAAAGCAACAAACACACAACTAATGCCTTTAACAATAAGGAGTGACCATTAGAACTTTGTTTGAAACCATATTCATATAAGACATCTACAATTTTTTCATCCCACTTTTTGGGTGTCTGATTTAACCCATAAAGGAATTTTTATAATTAGCAGACTTTGTTGTCCATAGATTCAAATCTGTAACCTTTAAGAATATTCATATAAATATTTTCTTCTAGGCCACCATACAAGAAAACATTGTTAACATCTAATTTCCATAAGGGCCATTTATTTTTCATAAAAACAGAGATTAGGCATCTAATGGGGGATGTTTTAACAACATGAAATAAAGGCTCATCATAGTCTATACCCTCTCTTTGAGAATAGTCCTTAGCAGCTAGTCTAGCTTTGCATCTCTCAATTTCACCATTAATCTTGCATTTTTATAAATCCATTTATACCCAATAAGTTTTCTTCCTTTACGAAGGTCAGTGATTTCCCACGTGTAATTTTTATTCAAGGCTTCCATTTCATTATTCATAGCTTCAATCCAATTATTATCAGTTATGGCATACTTATTTCTACTGGGTTTAAAACTGGCAGTAGTAAAGAAAATATTTTCTTTAGATAGTTTGCAGTAATTTACTACTTTGTTCAGCCCAAACTTGGCTTCTGTCAGTCACATAATCATTTAAGTTTATATGAATATTTGACTCTATAAAGAACTTCCTTACCGTCTCAACAACATCATCATAATCAATGTGATTAGATGGATCAATTTTCTCATCATTGTTCACAAATAACTCATTCTCATTAAAATGATTCAGGTTTTCTGGATTGCCCTGAGGGTGTGGATTCTCTTCTATGGACGTTGCACCAGACTCATCATCATTCTTACTTGGAGAACCATAGTCTATTCCATTATCATTAGAAGGCACTCCCCTTTCATCATTGGTTCTTTTAGGGTTAGGCCGCTTAAAATTAAAAACATTTTATGATTTAAGTCTGTAGTGACGCCAGTAACAATTAAAACATATTTTTTTTATCATAAAAGGAAAGATTGTCTCATAAAACTTTACATCTCTTGAGAAAATGATAGTTTGGACTCAGGACTAAAAAGTTTATAACCCTTTTGAATGGAATTGGGCATAGCAACAAGCCACAACGATCTGTGGTAGATTTAAAATTTACAAGACAACATCAAGTAATGCGAAAAAATTAAATCGAAACAAACCTGAAACAAACAAGATCTTGATTTCTAAAATGAAAATCAATAATAAAATTACATATAATAATTTTCGGCTTATTGTATAAAATTACAAAACATAATTTAAATCAAATAAACATGTATAAGTGATGAGGTGTCATTTTATATACTTTTTGGGGTTATTCAACCCCCTAAATCATGAAAATTTGCTCAAATATTGTACTTAATCATTTCTTTTTGATGTTTTAGCATTTGGGAAGCATTTGGAGGAAATTCACGTGACTTGAGCTCGACTCAGGAAGAAACTGGACAAAAATACAACTTTATAAGCTTGCGACTTTTATTCTGACGCCTTCACCAAAAGTGCCTAGAAAGTGAATTTTTTAATTAAAAGTGTGACTTCCTAGACGGTGGAGACAGCATTAGAAATTACCCTTAACGCCGTTAAAACTTCATAGCGACGACGTCACCACGTTTTGTGATGGCGTTACAATAGCCGACAAGAAGAACCCCCTGGAAGATTCGACGAGCTGACGGTGTTAGTAAACCCTAGAGACGCCGTCAGAACCCAATGTCTATATATACAAACCTTTATTTTTCATATTTTCGTGTTGAAACTTAGGAGAACCTTTGTAGCTGATACTGTAGTCGATTTTTAGGGTTTATAACCCTTGTGTACTCATTGTTACTCCATGTTTAATTGAAGTGAATTTACTTTATCCTTTTAATCATTCAATATGTCTATGTGTTGTATGGTTAATTGTTCTTTGCTTTCAGTTAACATGCTTGGCTAAATTTAATATGTGTTTGCTTATGATTGCATGAAATCTAGTTTGTAATCTTTTTTGTAATGCTTCTTGTTAGTAG
This sequence comes from Tanacetum coccineum, assembly GCA_026074375.1. Classification (NCBI taxonomy): domain Eukaryota; kingdom Viridiplantae; phylum Streptophyta; class Magnoliopsida; order Asterales; family Asteraceae; genus Tanacetum; species Tanacetum coccineum. Next base: position 12,953 of record BQNB010002732.1, read on the forward strand.
TGTGCACAGTAGGCTCTAGAAAATGTTGATCCCACTTGAATGGATCTTGAATTCCTTAGCTTGTGTAAGGGTTTAGTTATGCAAGATAAATCCTACACAACTATAGTAGAAACTTTGTTTGATAATACTAAAGATTATGCGGAATCTAATCTTTAATATAAGAAGAATTCTTCAATGAAACAGTAATACAAAACAATATAATTCAACAATAAAAGCTCCAATATTATTATTACAAATAATATGAATACTCTCCTAGTATTAGGGTTACAAAATCTTGAAGCTATGAACAACTCTATGAATGACTCGTTTTTGGTACAATTTGTGATGATGATGAATACAAAACTCTATGCCCTAGGACTTCCTTTTATACACCAAGGAGTCCTAGTCGATTTACAATATATTCTTAAAACTTAGAATATTCACCATGATCTATTCCATAAATAACTCATACTTATCACGTAAGTAATCTTGATCACCAATCAATCTTTATTCTTTCTCTGATAAGTCTTTGATCTTTTCTCTGTCAGCATAAACTCTTCCAGCAGTTGTAATCTTTCGGTAGTAGTAACTTTTATACCAACATTTTTTATAACTCAGATCCGAAACAGTAGGTATGTGTATAAAATAACTTTTATAAAATCACTTTTATACGTTTAATTAACGTAAACTTGTAAATGTCATATCTTTTTCGTTATAAAACCCTTTTTCAAGTTTCCTTACATGCTCACTATCCTTTAAGGAGTAATATTTTAATAACATATAAAAACTGGTATAAGTTGAGGTTTCCAGAATTCCAACAGTAGGTTTATAAAAGTTAATTAAGGTTTTTGATTAATAAAGCTAGTTTTATGATTACTTTTATTTAGGAACTTTGCACCATTATTTTACCAAGTTTTCTACCATATATCATACATATAATAAGTCCTCCATTAGTCCATAACACTTGTTCAATTTAATTCCATGTCCTTGTGGTCTTTTGATACATAAGTTTGTAAATAAACTTTCAACATCATTTAATTTGTAAATCATTCACATAATTTATTTAACACTTTTACTAAGCATGTCCCTTCATTTTAAGTATTACTTTACTATATTCAACATAAAATTCGAATCTAATAAGGTATTAGATACTTTATATAACACAAAAATGAATCTAGGTGGTGACTAACATATATAACAATTATGTACATAAAAGATAATGAATAAATGAATATTGAATGCTTTAAATAGACCTTATAGAAGATGAGTAGGATGGTGAACACAAGATATAAACCCTAACCAAACTTCCAAAATCAAAACCCTAATCAAGAAAACCCTAAATATGTTTTCTTGACTAATCCTTGTCAAACCTGAATCCAAGCTTGTTAACACCTTGAGTAACATTAGATGACCTTAGAATGAGTGCTTGTATGCTTGGAATACTTTAGAAAATCAAAGATATATGAAACCCTAGCTCACTATTTTGAGCCGTGGGTTTTGAGTAAGATGGAGAGAGTTTGTGTGCTTTGATTTACTTGCATGAGAGAATATGAGTTAGTTTACATATGACCTTCCTTATATAGTAACTAGGAATCCTTAAAACCACTTAAAAAGGGAAACCATGGGATGTTGGTCGGTTGAAGGACAAGTCAAAGACCTCTCCTCCTCCCTATGCCAAACCCACGGCTGAAATGAGGGTTATGGTACCATGACAAGCCAATTTATGGAGAATTGGGGTAAAGGTACTAGTGTGTAAGAGTTACAACTTGCAAATGGAAGAGTTAGTGGGGTGTTTTGTATTTATTTCTTGTGTAAACCTTTCATATCCGGCCATATGGTGATATAACATGATAAAATGAATAAATTTTAGGTATTGGGGGTATAAAGTGTATTTGTTAGAGTATAGATAGGTATATGTGCTATCCGGGTAAGACCGAAATTAATTCATTCGAAACGTAAGCTATACTTAATCAACAAAAATAAAATACAAAAAGTTATAAATATACTCCTAAATAAAGCATATAACACTTTCTTATGTAAACATTAATTTTTTTTGGAGTCCGTTTATCATTGAACGATGCTTTAGTTTACGCGATTTTTAGCTATAAGAATAATAATTAAGAAAACAACGCGTAAAACTCTAGAAGAATAAAATAATTGAATTAATTAAAGTCATAAATAACACTGAAAATGAGAAATGTTACAACAACGATCCATGGTAGATTTAAAATTTACAAGACAACATCAAGTAATGCAAATTAATTAAATCGAAACAAACCTAAAACAAACAAGATCTTGATTTCTAAAATGAAAATCAATAATAAAATTACATATAATAATTTTCGGCTTATTGTATAAAATTACAAAACATAATTTAAATCAAATAAACATGTATAAGTGATGAGGTGTCATTTTATATACTTTTTGGGGTTATTCAACCCCCTAAATCATGAAAATTTGCTCAAATATTGTACTTAACAGAAATCTTTTGATGTTTTAGCATTTGGGAAACATTTGGAGGAAATTCACGTGACTTGAGCTCGACTCAGGAAGAAACTGGACAAAAATACAACTTTATAAGCTTGCGACTTCTATTCTAACGCCTTCACCAAAAGTGCTCAGAAGTGAATTTTTTAATTAAAAGTTTGACTTCCTAGACGGTGGAGACAGCATTAGAAATTACCCTTAACGCCGTTAAAACTTCATAGCGACGACGTCACCACGTTTTGTGATGCGTTACAAAGCCGACAAGAAGAACCCCCTGGAATATCGACGGAGCAGACGGTGTTAGTAAACCCTAGAGACGCCGTCAGAACCCAATGTCTATATATACAAACCTTTATTTTTCATATTTTCGTGTTGAAACTTAGGAGAACCTTTGTAGCTGATACTGTAGTCGATTTTTAGGGTTTTATAACCCTTGTGTACTCATTGTTACTCCATGTTTAATTGAAGTGAATTTACTTTATCCTTTTAATCATTCAATATGTCTATGTGTTGTATGGTTAATGTTCTTTGCTTCAGAAACATGCTTGTCTAAATTTAAATTATATGTTTGCTTTAATATTGCATGAAATCTAGTTTGTAATCTTTTTTGTAATGCTTCTTGTTAGTAGTGTGCACAGTAGGCTCTAGAAAATGTTGATCCCACTTGAATGGATCTTGAATTCCTTAGCTTATGTAAGGGTTTAGTTATGCAAGATAAATCCTACACAACTATAGTAGAAACTTTGTTTGATATTACTAAAGATTATGCGGAATCTAATCTTTAATATAAGAAGAATTCTTCAATGAAACAGTAATACAAAACAATATAATTCAACAATAAAAGCTCTAATATTATTATTACAAATAATACGAATACTCTCCTAGTATTAGGGTTACAAAACCTTGAAGCTATGAACAACTCTATGAATGACTCATTTTTGGTACAATTTGTGATGATAAAATCTATGCCCTAGGACCTCCTTTTATACACCAAGGAGTCCTAGTCGATTTATAATATATTACAAAAAACTTAGAATATTCTTAAAGATCTATTCTATAAATAAAAATTCTTATCTCATAAGTAATCTTGATCTTTAAGCAATCTTTATCCTTTCTCTGATAAGTCTTTGATCTTTTCTCTGTCAGCATAAACTCTTCCAGCAGTTGTAATCCTTCAGCAGTAGTAATTTTATACCAGCAGCATTAACTCTGAACACTAGCAGTAGTAACTTATACACCAGCAGCATTAACTGTGTACAAGCAGTAGTAACCACTTAGAATATTTTTTTCAATCTTCACCAGCAGTACTAACTTTACTCTAGCAGTACTAACATATACTAGCAATACTAAGTTACACTAGCAGTAGTAATATACACTAGCAGTAGTAACTTACACTAGCAGTAGAAACTAGCAGTACTAACTACTTAGCATATTTTTCATTAAGATTACTAACAACACTAATCTATGCTTAGCAGCAGTAACTAATACCTTAGCAGCAGTAACTCTAAGATCATCAAGAAGTCTTTTAATCCTAATAATCCTCCCCTAAACTTGATACTTATCTTCAAAATCATCAAGTTTCTTCATTAAAAGCTTCATTAATCACCAGGAGGATGCTTCCAAATACTTCATTGATTCTTGAAATGCTTTGTGATGAGCTTAAGAAGCTGATAACACATTTCATTCCAATGATCAGCTTGCAGCTTCTTATTCAGCATATCTGTGATTGTAGTAGGTGTAAGGGGATATCTCTTCTCTACCAACATAAAGACATGTTGATTTTGAAACCTTTCAAAGTGTACTCCACAGGAATCAAATAGCTTCCAAACAAACACTTTGTTTTCCCATAGATTCCTCCACACTGCATCTTTTACATGATGTTCAAACATTGTCTTTAGATCACCTCATAACACTCTCTCATAGCCCTCTTCTGGCCTTGTATACCCATGCTTAGCTTTAACCAATTTCCATAGAGTTTCCAAATCTTACCTGTTAAAGCTTCTAAGCATCTAAATAAAGGCTGAGTACCTCTTTGAACTTCCACCAGCTCTTATAATTTGATAGTAGCTGATCTTTCCTTCTTTAACAATCTTCCAGTCAACAATGCTTGAAGGTTTAGTAGCTAAAGGTATAGCATCAACTACTACTTCCTCTTCATCAGGAATAATTTTCATGAGATCTTTCATCTTAGCTGCTTCCTGATCATCATCCACCTTATGCTTCTTTGCATTCTCTTATTCTAGCTCATCTCCCACTCTTTTTGAACTACTTTCTTGTGCTATCTCTACTTTCTTGGAACTTTCTTCCATTACATCTGCTTTCTTGGAACTTTCTTCCATTTTAGTGCCTTCAACCAACTCTGTTCTAATGTCAACAAAGGTGTTCACCCTCTTGAAAGCTTTGTCAAACAATTCTTGAATATTTGCAAAGGACTTGCTCTTCAAGTCTTTGGGCTTCCATCCTGCCATATTCTTTAAGTAAGTACACATAACACTCCTTTGTTGAGCTCTTGTAGGTGGTCTATTTCTCTTTTCTTTTGCTTTCTTGGCTTCAAAGTGCTTTCTTCTTTTCTCCAAGAGTTTTTGAAACAGTGTAGCCTTCTCATCAACAGTCAACTCTTCTTGCTCCTCTGCTTACACTCTTTGAGCCAATTCATAATCAGTCTCAATCTTAGCCTGAATGTCATTTCATTCTTCAATCAAGGCTACATTGGCTTCATCTTTTCCCTTGCAAGCCTCACTTCCTTATCAAATTCAGCTTGCAATCTTATAGCTTCTTGTTCATCAAAGCTGATTTGATCTTTCTTCTTCTTCTGCAAAGGTTCTTAAACCATTATACCTTTACCCTTGTCCTTTGAAGGAATTGTTGTTGTTGTTGTTATTGATTCACTTGGCTCTTGAAGAAGAACTCCTTTAGTAGTTGCCGTTGTAGTAGTAGTAACCTTAGGTTTTACACTTTTCAATTGTACTAGTGCTTGAGCTAAAGTTATTTCATCTTCAGTTATTGTAGCAGCACTAACTGTTGTAGCAATGCTAACAGTATTAACTTTACCAACATCACTAACTCCTTTAACAAGAACTTCTTTTTCAATAAACACCTCATCACCATGTAAATCATGTACATCAAACATTTTAGCATCATAAACATTATCCAGGGTGATGTCTTCATCAACATCAATATCATGAATTTTCCTCCCCTGTTTGGATGCATCCTCCTGATCACCCAAATTAGCTTCAATAGAGGAAACTACTCTTGCAGATCTACCAACCTTGTATAACCTTCTAAGCTTATGAGTTCTTGACCCTCCTTTCTTCTCTAACTTCTTGACTCTCAGTTTTAAACTTGTAATCTCCTGAGCTTGAGCAATCTTTGTGTTCTCTAGGTCAAGCACTCTTTATTTCAATTTGGTACAAAAATCCATCAATTCCTTAAGTTGCATACTAGGCTCCTCATCTACTACATTTGTAGGATCACTAGGAACACTAGACTGAGGTACCCGAGTGTCCTTCTCCTTAGGCCTCCTAGATTTTTGTTTTCTTTGAGGTTGAGATGATAAAGGTTGACTAATGATGGGTGTGTAATGGGGATCAGTTGGCATTGCTGATCCTTCATCTATTTCTTCTTGAGCTTGAACCACCATGGTTGGAAATAAGGGTGTTTCCCTTCCAGAAAAGTCTTTTCCTTGCCTTCTCATGTTAGCAAAAATCTTCTTTGTGTGAGAGGGTGTAACATAAATCCTCTTAATAGACTTGACAGCCCCTCTAAACATGAGCATAGATCCTCACAAGGGAGACTTATGTATAAACCGTTGGATACAACAAAATTACCAGCATTATCCATTTCTTCATCCATGCCTTTCAAAAATATACATGAAAAGTTGAACTTTTGGTTTGTGGCTAAATCAAATATTGAGCAGAAGCCATAGTGCTACTAAATACATTCCATGCAGTAGTCTTAGCACTTAGGCATTGCAAAATGGTATGAATAAGGAATTTCCGTTAGGGAGAGAAGAATTCTTTATAGAAAGTAAGCTTCTGTGAAAGTTTTTCAAACCCTATGAGTGTAAGCTGTTCAAAAATTGTAGCATTTGGCAGACAATCAGTCCCTTCCTTATCATCTAATTGAAGGTCTCTTCTAACAGATGCTTCAGTAACAACTATCTTCTTCCCATCCACTAGGGCTTTAAATGTTGTTATCCACGCCATTATACCTTGTTCACCTTGACAGTAGCCTAAAATTATTCAATACACGAAGTATATATAGTGGGATTAACGGTTAAAGCATACTTTATGGTGTGTGCATTTAGAAATTCAACAACTTGTTCAAATCCCTCACTTTCTGCGGGTTTAGCCAAAAACGCGACTAAATTGTGAGTATCAGCAAACTATAAGGTCGTCATTGTGTTGGGTTTTGATGATGAATGATGAAATTGAGTTAGGGTTTGTGATGAAAGAGTATATGATTGAATGAAATCGATTAAATGAGTGAACGAAACCCTTAATCGAAGTATTTATGAAACTACCCTCAACAGCATTAACGTTCACCACAGTTGTAAGTTATGCCTAGCAGCATTAACTTTTCAACTAGCAGTAGTAAGTAACCCAACGATAGTAACTCAGCAGTAAGTTAAGCCTAGCAGTATTAACTTACAACCAGTAGTAGTAAGTTATGCCTAGCAGCATTAACTTTCCCAAGCAACATAAGCAGCATTAACTTTGAATCACTAGCATTAACTCCAATTCCATTCTAATCAGCTTTTCCATCATCAAATTAATATTTTAGCTCACAAAAACTCTCTGTCTGTTTTTGATTTCTCTCAATTCTTTTTACTCATAATTCTCTCTGTTTGTTTTTAAACATCTCTCTTTCTGTTTTTCAACTCACCACTTCTCTCAATTCTTTTTCTCACCAAATCACTCTGTCTGTTTTATCACACATCTCTCTTTCTGTTTTTCACCTCACCACTTCTCTTAATTCTTTTTCTCACTAAATCACTCTATCTGTTTTTATTTCACTCAAATTCTCTCAATTCTTTTTCTCACTAAATCACTCTATCTGTTTTTATCACACATCTCACTTTTTATTTTTATTCTCACCAACTCTCTCAATTCTGTTTACCTCACCATTTTCATAATCAAGACTTTAAATATTGAGCATTCCAATACCAGCAATCAAATATTGAAATATACTTACATCAAATGCTTTTGTAAGCAAATCTGCAACATTCTTGTCAGTATGAATCTTGATCATTTGAATTAGCTTCTTTTCATTGGAATATCTGATAAAGTGATGTCTAATCTTAATGTGCTTTGTTTTTTAATGGAAAACAAGGTTCTTAACTATGCATATAGTACTCTTATTATCAATATAAATCTTTGTATGCATAAAGTTATACCCATAATCAAGCATTTGATTTTGAATCCAAAGCACTTGGCCACAACACCTTGAAGCAGCTACATATTCAGCCTCTGTTGTGGAGTTAGCAACTACAGTTGGCTTCTTGCACTTCCATGAAATCAATCTACACCTAAGAAATTGACAACCTCCTGTTGTAGACTTCCTATCCAAGCTTGCTCTAGCATAATCACTATCAATGTATGCTACCAAATCAAAAGGTGAATCTTTTAGATACCAAAGGCCCAGTTTAGGTTGACCTTTTAAGTATCTAAAAATTCTTTTCACAACATGAAGATGTGACACTTTTGGGTTGACTTGGTATCTTGCACAGGCACACACTGTAAACATAATATCAGGTCTTGAAGAAGTAAGATATATCAATGAACCAATCATTGATCTATATAAATAAACATCCACTTCTTCACCATCTTCATCCTTGAGCAAAGGCTTTTGTGTTTTCATAGGTGTGCTTGCTGTCTTGACATCAGTAAAACCAAATTTATTCAAAATCTCAATCATATACTTGTCTTGACTGATAAAAATTCCATCCTCCTTTTGCTTTACTTGCAGTCCTAAGAATAATGTGAGTTCACCCATATAACTCATTTGAAACTTCTTATGCATCATCTTCTCAAACTCAGTGCATAATGACTTCTTTGTAGAGCCAAAAATAATATCATCTACATATACACTTAACAAAACAGAATATCACCTTTAACCTTCTGGATAATCAAAGTCTGTCTATCTTTCCTTTTTGAAACCCATTGTCACATAACATAATAAAGTAGTGACAAGGTTTCATACTAAAGTGCTCCTAGGAACTTGATGTAGTTGGGAGCTTGATGCAGTCCATAAAGTGCCTTTTCTACTTTGTATACTCTGTCAGGGAAGTCTGGATCTTCAAATCCTAGTGGTTGACAAACATAGACTTCCTCTTCAATCTTACCAGAAAGAAAAGCACTCTTGACATCCATCTGGTACACCACAAAGTCTTTAAATGAGGCATAGGCTAAGAATAGCCTAATTGCTTCAATTCATGCAACAGGGGCAAAGACTTCATCATAGTCAATCCCTTCTTCTTGTATGTACCCTTGAGCAACCAATCTTGCTTTATTTTTAATTACAATTCCTCTTTCATCCTTTTTATTTCTGAAAATCCGTTTACTTCAAATAGCCCTTTTTCCATTTGGTAACTCCACCAAAGTCCAAAGTTCTTGTAACTTGAATTGTAGAAGCTCTTCCTTCATAGCCTCTATCCAGCTTGGATCCTTCAATGCATGAATTACCTTTTTGGGTTCTTCTTATGATAAAGAGCAAGCAAACAAGAAATTTTGAAAGTCTTTATGGTTTATTCTTTGCTGAACTGAACTAAACAAACCATGTTCTTCCAAACTCTTTGTCATTTTTCTTATTTGAGGTGCTGAATTTAAGTCTCCAATAATTTGTTTAACTGGATAATCTTTGTGTATTCTTGTAGTTGGAATAGGACTGACAGGCATAAATGCATCTTAATTGTTGATGTCAGTCTCTGCACCAACATCTTCATCATCATCTGAATAAACAATATCTTCCAATTCAATCATATTCGGATCATCTGGAAGTTCAATGCTTGTTTTTATACCAACATCATTAACTTCATTTGTGCTAGCAGCATTAACAGTGTTAGTGCTGTTAACATTACCCTACTTCTCTTGATCATTACTTTCACTATCTTTACTTGAGTTACCACCTTCTTTTCCCGGTTCTTCAGTAACCTTCTTTTCATCATCTCCTGAAGGTTTGAATCCAGCATCAGGAGAACTCTTTGAACTTTAAGAGAAAGGTGGATCAGCATTCCACAATGGTAGAAGAATGTAATCTTTGCCAGGTACTGTCTCCATTCTAGCTTTACCTGTATCATCACATGCTTTTGTACCTGCATTACCATTAAACTGATTTCCTACAACAACTGGCTTATAATTCATTGACTTTGTTAGTGCATCAATATCAAAAATCCAATTTGGTCCACTTCTTACAATATTAGGTGTATTCTCACTAAACTGGACATGCAGGTTCTCTTCAACTATCCTAGTTCTACTGTTGAATACTCTAAATGCTTTACTATTGATTGAGTACCCAACAAAGAATCCTTCATCAGCCTTACCATCAAACTTGCCTAAGTGATCTATGGTATTGAGAATTGTAACAGGACACCCAAATGGTCTCATAAAGCCTAAAGCTGGTTTTCTACCAAGAAAAAGTTCATAAGGGGTCTTGTTATGAGGCTTAGTTACTAATACCCTATTTTGCACATAGCAAGCAGTATTAACTGCTTCAGCCCAAAAAGTAGTAGGTAGCTTAGAATCAGCTAGCATTGTCCTAGCAGCCTCAATTAGTGTTCTATTTTTCCTCTCAGCTACTCCATTTTGTTGAGGAGTTCTAGCTACACTAAATTCTCTCTTAATACCTTTTCTCTCACAAAACTGATTCATCTCCTTATTCTTGAACTCAGTTCCATTGTCACACCTAATTACCTTAACCCTTTGATCTATTAGATTTTCTACTCACTCTAGTTATAAAGGACTTAGAATGGCCACTAGTCTCCTCCTTAGTAAAGCAGAAAAGAAAACCCAACTAAACCTACTATAATCATCTGTGACAACTAGGCAATACATCTTTTTCATTAAGCTTTTTACAAATATTAAACCAAACAAATCCATATGTAACATATGTAAAGGTTGGCTGATTGAACTTACTATTTTGGACTTACAAGAAGCTCTATGTTGCTTTCCTTTTTGACAAGCAACACAGGTTTGATCATTTTTAAAAAGTTTTGAAGATAAACCTCTTACAAGATTTCCCTTAACCAGTTTATTCAATTTTGAAATTTATGTTTCCAAGCTACTATGCTAATTTAGATTTCTTTAGATGCTTTGCGCAAAGAGACAAGTTAAACCTCCTTTAGGAACAATATTCTTTAAATCAACACTATACATATTGTTCTTTCTAGGAACTTTAAGTAAAACATGACTTTCATCAGTTAACTTAAAGTTTGGAGATAAAACAATACATTCAGTGTCATTAAAGAGAACACTATTCTTTTTGTCACACATTTGTGAGACACTAAAGAAGTTAAACTGTAACTCTCTTACAAAATACACATTCTCAAAATCTAAAATACCACTTTTTATTGTACCTCTGCCTGTGATTTTCCCTCTTTTAGGGTTACCTCCAAAGGCAACATATCCTCCATCAATTTCTTCAAAGTAAGTAAGATAGGATATGTTCCCTATCTTGTGCCTTGAGCATCCATTGTCAATCACTCCTTGATCCTGTAAACCTATTTGTGGATTTCCCTGCACATGTGGTAAGAAAATTAGTCTCTTTTGGGGACCCAAGCCATCACTGACTTGGATCTGCCTTATGCATCAATATAATCAAACCTTTTTAGAATGGTTGATGTACTGTTGTGTTTAGAAACATTGTCTATTACTTTAGTCTTTGGTTTCAAAACCCAATAAGCTGAGGCCTTAAGCACAATAACACCCCTGTTTCCCTTAACATCATTAACTACTGCTTTTGGCCTAGCAGCATTAACTACTGCTTTTAGCCTAGCAGTATTAACATTCTTACCACTAATAATATTAACCCTCTTATTAAAATTACTGTTTTTAGTTGCTGTTTTATTGTTAATGGGTCTTTTAACAGTTGAATGTGCTTTATTAAAAACATTTTTCATTGGTCTTGTACTATTCACTGTTGATCTTAGTTGAGCAGTATTAACTGGTCTAGCAGTAGTAAGTGATACTAGGCCAGCACCTCATAATACTAATTGCTTTTTGGAATCATGTTTTCCTTTTAGACTGAGGTAGTCCATATCCCTATGAAAATTCTGGTGATTCACCCTTTGAGTATAGTTCCACACAAGTTTTAATAAACCATCTTTTTATTATTAAACTGCTCTGATGTGTTAGTACAATCAAAACTGCATGTGATCAAAACTTCCAAACACAAGCAAGCTTTGGTTAAATCCATTCTCAAAATTACTCCCTAATACTGAGACAACATATAATACCAGTTTCTTAGGTTTTTCCACTAGGACTGATGTGTTGTTATCTGCTATTTTTTGATTACCTTTTTTAACTAGTTGTTTTCCTAGGTAGTATTAACTTGTTCTTAGATTAACAAACCACTATTTTAGCAAAAACAGGTTTAACTATTTCTTTTGAATCTTAGCCTGATTCATATCTTCTTCCTCACTATCAGACACCCAATCCTCAACAATTGGATCACCATTATTCTTCCTAACTGCCTTAGGCTTGTCTGCACTAGCCTTAGCTTCACTAGTCTCAACTATAGGCTTCTTAACTGTAGGCTCACTAACTATATGCTCATTTACAAACTCCTCTAGACCAGAGAATGACAAATCAGGGTTTAGAGGCATAAAGTTTCCTGTATAGGGATGTAGAACAACATTATACCCTAAACATGTTTTGCACTTATCAACTATCTGACAGTCTATTAGTTTGCTTAAGCTTGTAGATGAATTCTCAAGTTTTTCTACTGTTAGCTGAATTTCATCTTTTTGTTTTTAAGCCAGTTCCAACTTTCTCCTAAGCTCTGTAATGGCTACTTCTTTTAAATAAATCCGGACGTTTAAAATAGCTTGATATCTCTGTCATAAACAGACTCATTTTTCTTATAAACAAGAAGCTTGCTTCAACAGACTCAACACTCTGTTTATATAATTAATAGCATTATATCATAATGTCTTTAGTCTTTTAACAGTTGTTACATATTTGTTTCTTTTAAGAATTCTTAAATATTCCTCCAAACAAGATGATGATGAATTTAGTAAATACCTACGAGTTTAGAAACTTGTAAAGATAAGCCATGAGTGCAAAGTTAGTTGGACCTTCTTCTGCTTGGTCACTCCAATCTTAATCACCAAGACCATTACATGATATCAAAGCATTAGAAGTAGTTGTCTCTACTGGCATAACCCTTCTTGTGTTCTCCCTATTCTTGTTTTCTTGGTTCCTTAGAGCCATGCACTCCCTTGCAAAGTGTCCCTTTTTGTGGCAGTTGTAACACTCCACCTTGGACTTATCAAACTCAATGGTCTCATTACCATTAACAGTAAGCTTTCTTCTAGTGTTTTCAAGAATCTCCTTGCCCTCATTGTTAGCATAGCCATCTGCCACCTCAAGTCCATCTCTTCTAAATCATTAGGATGAATTTGTTAAAAAAGTTACATCATGGTTAAGGATTGTGGACTGTTTGGTTAGACTAGTCATAAGTTAAAGATACTATAACAACATCACTCAAGTTTTCAATTGTATGTTGAGATAACAACATTACTTGAGTGCTACAGTTGTAACACCATGATCGAAGTATAACTGATCCATTTGTACTGCCGAAGTGTTGTTTTGAGACATAAAGGCTTACATTTGTGTGTTTTGCTTGAGCTTGATTTCCTTTGACCTCTGGTATTCATAGATCTTAATTTAGTATAAAGATCATACCATCGCTTAATGTATCTAATCTCAGGCTTTCTTCTCCACACAATGTAAATGTGTGTTCCATTCTGGTGACAGACTTCTTAAGAACTTCTGATTCACATCTTCTTGTGAGATACTTTCACCATGAATCTCCAACTGACTGATAAGCTTTTGAAGCCTATCAAAGGTTTGATCTAACACCTCTGAGCTAGATGCAGTAAAATTTTCATACTGCTGCTTTAGAAGATTCCTCTGAGTCTTTTTTAGTAACACATCCCACAAACATCTTCCCCAAGGAATTAATTTGAGTAGTGTCAATCTGGGAGGCAGCAAGTGACTTAGCACTTTGTTGGAGGGAGTTAAACTAAAATTGATGTTCATTAGGGATCCCCATCAATAAAGTCTTCTTGCTTTGAACTCTAACCTCCTTTGTGCCCTTTTCTTCAGCATGTGGAGAGCAATTGTATCTCAACAGTCTGGAGGTGCATTAACCATTCTCTAACGAAATCCCATAGAGAATAAGCAATCATCTAAATGTACTGTTCCCAATTCCTCATCCTCTAAAAGCACAACTCATCTGGTTTGAGCATAAGACACTTTTGATGCAGCTAACCATATGGTTTGAGTCTTGATCCATATCTTCTTAGCAAAGTTTCTCAAAGCAACAAGCTCTGATACCACTTGTTGATCCCACTTTAATGGATCTTGAATTCCTTAGCTTGTGTAAGGTTTAGTTATGCAAGATAAATCCTACACAACTATAGTAGAAACTTTGTTTGATAATACTAAAGATTATGCGGAATCTAATCTTTAATATAAGAAAGAATTCTCTCGCGCGTGAAACACACACAATACAAACAAAATAATTCAACAAAAAAAGCTCAAATTATTATACCAGCGCGAAAATACTAAAACTTCTTAGTATTAAGGGTTTACCAAAACCTAGAAGTCTATCAAATAACTCTATGAAATGACTCCATTTTGGTACAATTAGTGATTATTAACTCTATGCCTAGACCGTCCTTTATACACCAAGGAGTCCCATATCGATATTACAATCTATAACAAAAAAACTTAGAATATTTCTTAAAAAGAATATTTCTATAAAATCACAATCATATCTCATAAGTAATCTTGATCTTTAAGCAATCTTTATCCTTTCTCTGATAAGTCTTTGATCTTTTCTCTATCAGCATAAACTCTTCCAGCAGTTGTAATCCTTTAGCAGTAGTGATTTTATACCAGCAACATTAACTCTGAACACTAGCAGTAGTAACTTATACACCAGCAGCATTAACTGTGTACAAGCAGTAGTAACTACTTAGAATATTTTCTTTAATCTTCACTAGCAGTACTAACTTTACTCTAGAAGTACTAACATATACTAGTAGTACTAAAGTTTACCTAGCATATAAATATACACTAGCAAAAGTAACATACACTAGTATAGAAACTAGCATTACTGAACAACTTAGCATATTTTCATTATAGATACTACAATCACTAATCTATTCTTAGCACATTAATTAACAAATACCTTAAACATGCATAACTCTTAAGATCATCAAGAAGTCTTTTAATCCCAACAGAAAACTAGCTATTTGATCTTCATATCATAGCATAAACATCTAGGGAAACGTAATTAGGTTAAGAGGATACCCACATTCTAGATCTTCATATCTAGTTTGTCGTGAGGGTGAATTCCTAGTTAAAACATTTCTCATTTTCGTGTCATCATACGACTCTATTAATGATCACTATTTATTTTAGTCCGATACGCGTTTACTTTTAATATTTACTTTTAAGATAAATCGCGTAGACTAAAATAATCCAATTGAATGAAAACGGTCCCAACAAATAAATTAAGGTTTTACATCACCAAGTAAGAAAAAAATTATTAAGAAGAATAGTTATGTTACTTTGCGCATTTGATATATTATTTGCCACGTAAAAGGTTACGTGACGTGATAAAATAACATTTGACACATCCCGGAAATAACCTAGACACAACCCCCCAAATACCCTTTTTAAACCTTAACACAAAAATTAAATGCAATTTTAGTGTGAACAACACCCACTAGGCCGAATACATGCATTACAGACATAAGAAGTCACCAAAGATCGTGCTAATGTTACCCTAAAAGAACTAGTACATAAATAATCATCTAACTAATTAATACTAGTCCGAAATGTCTCTACTAACTACTTACCCGTTATAAAATACCCATTTTTCCTTACCTTGATTCCCCAAGGCCACTTAAGAGCCCTTACAAAAACAACCAATCCCATACGATTTTGTCTAGCTAAGCAAATCTTGTACAAACACATCACCATTAAGAATTGTACTAAATGGTTTAGCAAGAAAACCATGTGTAGTTAACTAGAAAACCCAAATACCACTACCTAGGGCAACGTTCGGAATTTGTTTGTTTTAACTATGAGAGAGAACAAGCAAACTGCGCCTATAAATAACACACTCACTCTTACCCTTTATACACTCTTACAAGCCACACACACCTTTCAAAAAGTTTAAACACTTCCCACTTTGTTTGGTCGAGCTCTCAACCGACAACAAACATCCACAAGGGGGTATACAGCGAGCGCTGTGCGCTAGCACTCTACACGTACCACATCCAACAAATCCTAGAGCTATAGGACATTTGTAAGTCTCTCATGACACTTTACATATCATAGTTAATTGTCTTTTGATTTCTAGACTCATGTCGCGATGCATATGAAGTATACGTACCTATATATGTACGCATTATACTCGTGTGGTGCAAGAAACTAATAAGGTGCATGTACCAAGTGATTTAACACGACAAGGACTTAAATGTTTTATCTAATACGTAAGCTTGGTCTCCAACATGAACAACACACCCTATACGCGATTTTTATAAAAGTTAAAACAACTGAAACACTTAATCTCTCTACCGTACGCGACACTAGGACTTAGTAACGAATATACAAGTTGCACGAACACTTGCATGTAGAACCCGACGCGTGCACAAGTTAAATACATGACATTTTGTCACTAGGGCCTTCGAAACTTATGTAAAGAACAAGGAGGAACAATGGGTAGCGTCGGGCTTGCGAAGCCTACGAGCACGCACGGTTTGGGCATAATAGCCCATAGGGGGGGGGTGGTCCGGCTGAAGAACTAAGAAGCCCCATCTATGTATTCCAACATAAGACCACGCTTATCAATAACTCATTACGCAACGAGCTTATTAAGGAATTAGGGACTTATTTAGTTCGTAGATAATAAGCATACAAAGAAAGAAAACCTTAACGGGCCAAGGCGAGCCATTTATATCCAAACGGGCCCAATAAGTCATCTAGGCGGGCCCACGGCTTATTAATAAGCTCACTCGGGCTTATTAAGAGACCTACATGCTTATTGACCCTCATGGACCTTAACATGCTTTAGAAAAGCTAGCCGAACCCTAAATGGGCTTAACGACCTATTATACCAGTGTCTAACGAAGGCTATAAGCACAAAATAACTTTGCAGCTATTTATGAGCCGATAGACAGCATATAGAATTGTAATAAGCCTAGACAAGCTAACGGACCCGAAAGAATTAAGCCCGAACCCTTAAAACCCTTATCGGGCCTTAACAGCCATCCGGCCCAATACGATTTGATTATTTATCTTAGTGTAGCTTAATTTTAAATAAGCTGAAAAAGAAAACAGATTATGTGGGCTTAATATAAATTGAAAATGAACTAGTAAAGCCTATAAACCCTAAAGGGTGTTTGTCGAGTGAACTATTGGGCTTTCGGGCCCAATAAGCTCAAAATAAGCTACAATAAGCTCCCCGAGCTTATTTACAGCTTATCAGGCCCCACTGAGCTTATTGAGAACCTTTTGAACTTATTAAAATCATTTTGGACCTTTAAAACGCTAAACGGACCTTAACGGGCCCAATGAGGCCCGTTAAGCCAAAAATAAGCTCGATAAGCTTATTAATAAGCCAAACCAAATATTATAGCTTAAATAAGCTTAACAAAGGCCCTTAGTACTTTTAAACGTAAAACGGACCTTTAGAAAACTAATGACCTTAATGGGCCCGATAAAGGCCCATTAAGCCATAATAAGCTCGTTAGAGCTTATTTATAAGCTATGACCTTTATATGGTTTATTTTGACAAAATTTAACATGATGCCACTTGTTGACATTTAATTGGAGTGAAAATGCTATTTTTACAAAGTCGGAGGACTAAAAGTGTAAATTTACAAACTATAGGGTAAAAACTGTCAATTATTAAAGTTGACAAGTCCAGGGACTGTTTTTGTCAATTCTGAAAACTTAGGGGCTGTCTCAAACTTATAAGGACCAAAAATGTAAACTTGTAAAGTTTAGGGACTAAAAGTGTAAATTATAAAACTTAGATGTGGGAATTAAAAATGTAAATAAAGGATATTTATAAACCCATGGGCTGTTTTGTATTTATAGGAAACTTAAGGGTATATTTGTGAAACAAAAGTGAATAAATAAAACACTTAACGAGTCGGTCGAACATTAAGATATTCGGACATTAAACGGGTTTAATAACAAGTTAATAAATAAGTATATTTATTAATAATGAATTCGCTTCTCGAGAACATAGAAATTGTAAATACAATAACAATGTGCACAGCACCACACAAGATATAACATAATATATAAACTTAAAATAAATTAATTTATACAATGATCGTTACTTAAATGCGTATACACTAAGACTTGACCGTAAGTACATAGGTACTTATACGTGTGATTCACTCTACTTGATATTTATATCATCAGAGAACGTACCTGCTAAGGGAGTTCATAGCCTAAGATAGTAATTTATTTAAATGATTTTACATCTTTTGGGGTGAGGACATGCTTCGGTTTTACAAATTGACAAAGTGTACAATGTTATACAACGATCACGTGTTTCCTAAAGTAGCGATAACCCATTGACCAATTATCAAGAACTATTAGTTGCATAGTTTGTAGTTGGGAACTGCAATTGTGTGAGGCGCTGAATAGTATAAAGTGATAGAACTATTGGGATTGACGATCCTCGTTCGGGTGATTTAGCTAAACTGGAACGAACGTATAACCATGTCGGATTATGGGATGTTACGGGTTAGAAACATCATTCACAAAAAGTGGCATTCATCTTGGCAATATTTTGCATTCATACATGTCGACCTCAATGTTAAGACTTATCTAAAACGTGACCACTTTTTATGATGATTGCAAGTTTTGCTAAATCATACGACTTGGGAAATCTTGCGGTCCTACTATTGATTACATAAACCTATGAATTCACCAACCATTATGTTGACGTTTTTAAAGCATGTTTTTCAGGCAATAAGGCACGAGGTGCATGATAAACATTTGGAAGTCAATAATTGAAGATATCCACACTTAAGATTGGGGTCTTATTTACATTTTTAGGGGAAAAATTGTTATAAAACCGAATCTTTATAAATATGTTGAACAAATTTTGAAGCCATTGGGCTATGTAACAAACAAGTAATTTTGTTAAACCCATGTAACTTCATTTTCAAACGACACATTTAGTATTCGTTCTCAAGAACCTTGTCTAATGATCTAAAAATGTACCCCCTCCGTGAAGTCAAACATTCCGCTGCATGCTCAATTGAGGGTGTAACAGATAGGAACCAATTAAGCCAAGGTTATAGAGAACCAGGTCCAAAAGATTTTTTGTCTGGACTAATAACCATATTCAAAACTGTTGTTCACAATGGGATTGCGAGGGACAAACATGCAATTACTGTTTACATCTAGCGCATATATGCTTACATGACATGCATTGCTTTAGCATTAGTAGGGTACTAAGTGCTTACCTAATTGATATACTTGTATATAAATGATATTACGTATATTACTATAAGATCTTTATTATTAAAGCCTTACAGGAATATCATACCGATCTTTCCTATAATAAAATACGTATATAAGTTAATTTGCTTTTGCAGTAATATTTGGTCTCTGCGACATCTGATGTCACCTACACTTCCGTCTACACCGACTCTGAGCCCGGCAGAGCCTTCTAGGAAGCCGATGATAAGGAGGTACCGAAGGGAGGCATCCCACGGGTCATCGTATTAGGAACGCGGACACCCCTACAAACAGCCAGTTAGCCCACCAATCACCAGATACATAACCAGTCCCATAGATAATCCACAGACACGCGCGGCCACCAGTTCCTCAGGACGAGATGCGCGGGAGCCTATGTTTCGTTACAGGCACATGATCCTAGACTTACGTGCCAGAACCAATATACCCGTGAGATCTATATAACCATTGGAGGATGACCATGAGTTTCCGACTGAGGAGCAGCCATTACCTCCTATTGATTCACCTACTACTGAGTCACCCGGATATGTTACTGAGTCGGATACCCGAGGAAGAGATCCAGGCGTACCGATGCTGATGAGACAAGGTGGTCCGGAATGACTAACCTATGGATGGAGGAGACGAGATGGAGATGACGATGATGGCGATTCATCTAGGGATGACCAGCCAATGAATGTAGGATGGATGATGAATTATGAGGAGAGGAAGGAGGAGCAACCTATCTCCGACCGACTTAGCTATTGTTGCATCGTTTTGATAGCCAGTTTGTCTCACCTCGGAACAGAGCCTGTTATACCACTACCTACCCCCTCCCACTGACCATTATTAATTGGGGCTAGATACCGTCCGACCTCAGACTTCCATATCCCTTCCACCAGAGGCAGAGGTTGAGAGACTTCTGACCATGACTACTCCATCACCATCACCACCTATCTCACTATCACCACCTTTGCAGGGGAGCGCCAATGCTAGGTGCACGGCCCCACATGCACATTCAACCACCCTAAACCACCATCATCTGTGTGTCCCATCAAACCAAAACCAGAACACTCGGGATAGCATCACTCAGGCTCTCAATGATGCAGTCACTGCCAGAATGTGCATTCCCATCACCTCACTACCACTACACCACCATCTTTATCCATAGCACCTACCATTTGAAATCGTAGGGATATATTCCCGAGTCTGAGCAGCCACCCCGCAAGAGGTTGTATTTGTCCACTAAAAAGGCTCCAATAAGAGATCGGAGAAGATTATACTACAGCTAGACCCAATACCATAGGACGAGGGATAAATTAAAGGATTTGTTAGCACTGTAGATCGAAGAAGGCGACAGGGATTATAGAGAGGTTGGGTACGGGATTAGGGATACTTTGGTAATACCGGCAGAGGCCAGTTCCAGAGATTGCAACTATGACCAGTTAAGGGAGAGGTCACACTATGGGTCATAGATCATGTGAGCTCCATGATCGGATACCCACCCCCCCAAAGCGACTTGTATGCACTACTAGAAGATGCTCAGGATGTAGGGTCTCAGTATATCACAGCGAGTCGATATTGGAAATCTCACGGGTTGAATAACTTATGGGGGAAAGTATGACTCTCTAGGAGACATTATAATGGTGAATAGGGAGCCTAAACTTCCCGAGAGGCTTGGTACTCACTCGATAGTATTAAGTCAGGCGACTCACAAGGAGCTTCCATACCCATCGTGACATGTGTATGCACATGAGACCCATCTCCAGCTCCACCAGACACAACTAAAAACTGCAAAGAGGAACTACAGCTGCGAGATACTCTCATTCAGAAACACAATCAACCGGTACAAACGAGGACTCGCTTTCAGATGCAGCAAGCTGAGTTAGCATGCTTCGAGAACTGATCGTAGGCGCCAGGACCAGATGGTATAGACTCTATCTCCGAGTCATCAGAGAATTATAGGAGAGAGATGACGACATGCAGACAGAGTTTTAGCACTAGGCGAGAGTCAGCAGAGGATAGCAAATTGCAGCCATGACCAAGGCAAGTTTCTAGATCACCAGGATGCTTCTTGGGGAACGCCGAAGTCACATCTAGTGATTTATTATTTTTATCTTGCTAGGTCATTGTACATGCATGTTAAGTATTAGAGGTTTTTCCCCGCTAGCATAGCTTAAGATATTTTGGTATTGTATTATGTGTACACGACATACTATTTCATGTAAACATTTACAAAGTTATGAATGAAAAGATGTGTTACTTTGTACTATACTACCTCTCTTGTGTTGATTATCTCATCTATATATTAAAATAATATGTCATATAACCTCGTGTTTATGTCTTTGTGGATCTAGACCAATCATGGCACTACAACCAAGAGAGGACCAAATGCCGCTCTGTTAACGACACCAACGCCAAACAACATAACTCCAGAATCCATCCAAGCAAATGATCGACCAAGCACTTTTGCGAAACTATTATGTGATTTAAAATATGAGCCACCAATGGGGAATGGAAGCCACAGTTTGCACGGGGATAACCGAAGGAACGTGCAAACTGCGCGCCCTTGTTTTTACGCTGACTTCATGAAGTGTCAACCTTTGAACTTCAAGGGGACTGAATGCTTGTCGGTTTAACAACTGTAGGAGTTGAAAAGAGCGTACCATTTTTCAATATCAGAGGTTGTATCAATTGAAATCAAGTAAAGTTTGCCACCTGCACTCCTGTTTAGGTTGCTGTTTTGAGGATCTTGGTGGAATGGTCATATAAGAACCTAATGTCCATAGGCATATGCATAATTACTTGGGAAGTACTCAAGAAAAAGTGACTGACAAGTATTGTCCGCATTGGTGAATCAAGAAATTAGAAATTGAGTTTGTAGGAACCTAAAGGTCAAGGAAATGATATCCCCAGCATACACTGAATCGTTGCCAAGAGTTTAACCCTAATATGTTCAAGTTGTGTTGCCACAGGAAACGAGAAGGTTGACAAGTACATCATGGACTTCTCCTGATAACATTTATGGAACGCAAGTCTGCCAGACCCAGACGTTGGATGAGACTATTGAGTTGGCCAATGACTTGATGGATTAGAACACTCGTACCATACGCGGAAAGCAATCTGACAACAAGGAGGAAGGCTGAGAGATTCATCAAAGAAACAACCATGGTCACCACTTGCAACCTTCAAGAGGCAGAATGTCGCCAAGGTCTACAATATGGGGACAAGCGAAAGGAAGCCTTATGGGGGATCTTTGCCCAAGTGCACCAAGTGCCATCTCCACCACAATGGCCCATGCACCCAGAGGTGCCACAAGTGCAACAAAATAGGGTACTTTGCTCGCGATGGCAGGAGTACTGGTAGCACAAATGTTTCTAATACTCAGAAGGGCAATGGGGCAGCTCACAAAGGAAATGGTTGTTTTGAGTGTGGAGCACCAGGACATTTCAAAAGAGATTGTCTGAAGCTAAAGAATAAAGATGGAGGAAATGGGAATGCAAAAGGTTGGGTTTATGCAGTTGGGAATGCAGAAAAGAGGGGAAATGTACCGGGAAACCCTGATGCCAATGTCGTCACGGGTACGTTCCTCTTAAATAACCACTATGCATCTATCTTATTCGACACTGGTGCCGATAGAAGCTTTATATCCAATGCATTTAGTTCCTTGATAAATATCGCCCTAACTTCATTAGAAAATTATTATGATGTCGAATTAGCTGATGGCAAATTAGTCGAGATAGACACTATTATACGAGGTTGCACCTTAAATTTCTTAGACCATCCGTTCAACATAGATCTAATGACTGTAGAACTGGGTAGTTTTGACGTCATTATCGGTATGGACTGGTTAAGAAGATGTCATGCCGTGATCGTGTGTGATGAGAAACTTGTTCAAATTCCCTACGGGAATGAAACTTTGACTTTTTGTGGCAACGAAAGTAGCAACGGGAGAGAATCCCGGTTGACAGTTATCTCATGTTCAAAAGCTCAAGAGTACATGGCCAAAGGATGCCAGGTCTTTTTAGCACAGATATCCGCCAAGAAAGAGGAGGACAAGTCGGAAGGAAAACAGATAAAGGACGTACCAATCGTCCGAGATTTTCCTAAAGTATTTCCCGAGGACTTGCCAGGTCTTCCTCCAGCTCGACCAGTGGAATTCCAAATCGACTTAATTCCAGGAGCCGCACCCGTAGCTCGAGCACCGTATCGATTGGCTCCATCCGAAATGAAGGAATTATCAGAACAATTACAAGAACTTTCTGACAAGGGATTCATAAGGCCTAGTTCCTCACCTTGGGGAGCCCCGGTCTTATTTGTCAAAAAGAAGGATGGGTTGTTCAGGATGTGCATCGACTACCGTGAGCTAAATAAACTGACAGTGAAGAATCGTTATCCACTCCCGAGGATCGACGATTTGTTTGATCAACTTCAAGGATCCAATATTTATTCGAAGATAGATCTGAGATCAGGATATCACCAGCTTAGAGTACGAGAACAAGACATTTCAAAGACGGCATTCCGAACTCGGTATGGTCATTACGAGTTCCAAGTTATGCCATTCGGACTGACAAACGCACCTGCGGTATTCATGGACCTCATGAACCGAGTGTGCAAGCCTTACTTGGATAAGTTCGTAATTGTCTTCATCGATGACATACTTATTTATTCAAAGGATGAGAAAGAGCACGAAGAACATCTTAAGGCAATTTTGGAATTGCTTAAGAAGGAGCAGTTGTATGCTAAGTTTTCAAAATGCGAGTTTTGGATCCCGAAGGTACAATTCCTCGGTCACGTCATTGATAGCAGAGGCATACATGTAGATCCAGCCAAGATAGAATCTATCAAAGATTGGGCATCTCCTAAGACACCAACTGAAATCCGCCAATTTTTAGGTCTTGCTGGTTACTATCGAAGGTTCATTGAAGGATTTTCGAAGATTGCTAAGTCAATGACGAAACTTACTCAGAAAGGAATCAAGTTCGACTGGGGAGAAAAGGAAGAGAACGCTTTTCAGTTAATAAAGCAGAAGTTGTGCAGTGCACCAATTCTGGCTTTACCTGAGGGGAGCGAAGACTTTGTGGTCTACTGTGATGCGTCACACAAGGGTTTAGGTGTTGTACTAATGCAGAGAGAGAAGGTGAACTGCCTATGCCTTATCGAACAGTTAAAAGATTCACAGAGAAGAACTAACACCACTCATGATTTAGAGCTTTGGTCGGTAGTTTTGCCCGTAAAGATTTGGAGACACAATCCATACGAACAATGCACCGTGGTTCACCGACCTAAAAGCCTACAAAAAAAAACCCCCCATTCTTGATCAGAAGGAGCTTAACATGACACAACGTCGTTGGCTGGAATTACTGAGTGACTACGATTGTGTTATTCGTTATCATCCAGGGAAAGCAAACGATGCCCCCCCCACCTAACCCTCCATGCGCTGAGCCCTGAAAGGAACGATTTGAGCCACTGCGGTTTAGAGCCTTAGTTTATGATGATTGTTTGGATCTCCCCAAACGAATATTAGAAGCTCAGATCGAAGCCCAGAAACCAGAGAATCTCGTGAATGAAGATGTAGGCGGTATAATCCGAAGGGATATACCCAAGGAAAAATTGGAATCGCATGCCGATGGAACACTATGTTTACACAGCAGGAGTTGGATACCTTGCTATGGAGACTTAAGATCCGTGCTTAATGCACGAATCCCACACTTCGATAATATCAATCCATGCCCGGTTCCGAAAAAGAGTACCAAGATGTGAAGAAATTAATTGGTGAGCCAAACATGAAGCTGACATCGCAAGTAAGTTAGCAAATGTTCTGACATGTGCAAGGGTCAAATCCGAACATCCAAAGGCCATCCGGGATGCCTAGTACTACCCCAGAATACCCCAAGTGGAAGTGGGATAATATCATATGGATATTATACCCAAACTTTCCTAGGTCGACACAAGGTTTCAACACCAATCTGGGTGATCGTGTATCGACTTACAAAATCTGCTCACTCTTGCCAATAAGGGAGAATGATCATTGATAAAGTTGGCAAAGTTGACCTAACAGGAGATGTGGCAAGATACGAGATACTGCCTTAATTATCTATGACTGATGGAAGATTCACTTCAATTTCTTGAGATCATTTCAGAAAAGCCTTTGGGTAAAGATTATTAGTAAGAGCACTGCGTATCATCCAGTAAACTGACGGCCAGATATAGAGACCTATTCAAACTCTCGAGGACATGCTACGCGCTTGCGTGATCGATTTTGGCAAAGGTTGGGTTAAGCATTTGCCATTGGCCGAGTTTTCATACAACAACAGTTATCACGCTAGCATAAAAGCCGCCCCTTATGAGGCACTGTATGGTCGAAAATGTCGATCATCGGTGTGCTGGGCCGAAGTTGGGGAAGCCTAACTGACTGGCCCAGAATTAATCCAAGAAACAACGGAAAAGATCGTCCTGATCAAGCAAAGGATGCAAGCTGCACAGGACCGACAAAAGAGCTACGCTGATCAGAAACGAAAGCCGATGGTTTCCAGATTGTGACAGAGTTATGCTCAAGTGTCCTCACATGGAAAGGAGTCGTACGGTTCGGTAAGCGGGGCAAGCTGAACCCAAGATATGTCGGACCTTTCAGGGTGTTAGCCAAAGTGGGGAAAGTTGCCTACAAACTAGAACTTCCCCAAGAGTTGAGCAGAGTTCATCATACCTTTCATGTGTCTAATTTGAAGAAATGTTACGCTGACGAACCTTTAGTCATGCCTTTAGAAGGAATTCATGTCGACGATAAGCTCCAGTTTGTGGAAGAGCCCGTTGAAATTATGGAACGGGAGATCAAACGATTGAAGCGAAGCCGGATACCATTGATTAAGGTTCGCTGGAACTCTAGGCGGGGCCCTGAGTTCACCTGGGAACGTGAAGATTCGTTCAAACAAAAATACCCATAACTCTTCCCAAACCGGGCTTCGTCATCCACTACCAGGTCTTAAGCTTTGAGGACAAAGCTCTTTTAACGGGTGGAGACTGTAACATTTCTCATTTTCGTGTCATTGTACGACTCTATTAATGATCACTATTTATTTTAGTCCGATACGCGTTTACTTTTAAATATTTACTTTTAAGATAAATCGCGTAGACTGGAAAATAATCAATGAATGTAAACGGTCATCAAACAAATTAAGGTTTACATCAACCAATTAAGAAATAATTATTAAGAAAATAATTATGTACCTTGCGTACTTTATTTTTATTGGTCACGTAAAAGGGTTACGTTTCGCGATAAAATACATTTGGACGCACCCCGGAAATACCTAGACTTACCTATACCCAACCCAATACCCACTTTTAAACCTTAAGCACAAATTTAAATCAATTTTTATGTGAAACACCCACTAGGGCCGAATACATGCATATACATACATAGGAAGTCACCAAAGATCTTGCTAATGATCCTAAAAGTACTAGTACCTCATCTAACTAATTAATACTAGTCCTAATTGTCTCTACTAACTTATTACCCAATGTTTAATACCCATTTTTCCTTGCCTTGATCCCCTAGGCTACGGTTAAGCCTTCACAAACACACAAATCCTTTTAATTTCTAGTATCCAAGCAAATCTTGTACAAACATTGGTCATTAAGAGTGGTACTTGAATGGTTTAGCATAAAACCATGTGTGGCTAACTAGAAAACCCCTAAACCACTTCCTAGGGCACAGTTTGGTTTTGTTTAGGACTAAGAAGAGCTAACTAGCTTCCTTGCCTATAAATACTCTCATAATCTTACCATTTTGCACTCTTGCAAACTCACATACACCTTAAAACTCTCTCACACAACAAAACATATATTATTTCTCTTGTTCGGGTCACAAACCGCGAGCAAACACCCTCATACTCTCTCCCAATCACACAAACAACACAAAAGCATTCATAACAAGGACGTAAGAGGGGATACACGAGCCAAGATCGGGCCATTTGATAAGTTTAGGTCTTAGGATTTGGTTATACGACTTGGGTTAACTTCACGACACGCCTTCAAGGCTCTAGGACCTTTGTAAGTCTTTCTCGACGCAATGCAAAATTCATAACTTAGTTTTTCGTTTAATTCTATACTTGTGTCGCGGCTCTTATGGGGTCACATAACGCATACATGTACATGTTATACTCGTGGGTGCAAAAACTAATTATAATGCATGTGCCAAGAAATTAATAAAGCAAACAAGACTTATGTGTTTTGTCTATAAGCACAACAAACCTATGGCACATACATACCAATTTCATAAAAGATACACGTAAACTTTTCGAGTAAATGTAACATTTTGCCTTGGGAAGGAATACTCGACACTCTTTTACGTGTGCATGTGGCGAACGATCTAAATACAAGCCAAATAAACAACACCTAGTTGCTAGACCCCTAATTCAAACCATGTTTGTGCTAGAAGTGTCAACGGGCCACAATGGGCCTTGTACAACTCGCGCTAAGGGTCTCAGACATCAGCCCAATAGCCAACAGCCTAAACCGCATGACGTCCCAAGATAGAGAGCCAATAAGCTCATGATAAGCTAAGATAGCTTATTAGTGGGCTTGTATGAACATTGGTAGACTTAATAGACCCAAGGGAGTCTAATGGACCCTAATGGGCCGACCCAAGTCATGTAGCGACTAAATTTTCGACCCTAACTGGCCTAAAAAGCCCATTAAAGAACACGACAACTGTTTAATAAGCCCCACTTATAGATAAGCTTATTTGTGAGCTTGTACAACTTCAAATAAGCTAGTTGACCTAGTACAAGTTTATTGGACCAATAAAATAAAAGCCCAACCCCTTTAAACTCATAACGGGCTCATAAGCCGAGTCCAACAGCCAATTCGAGCAAATACGCTCACAATAATAATAGGCAGGTTTGGGGACTTGATGATGACTCGAAAAGCTTAATAGACTTAAAATACACTTAAATGGACCTAAAGGGACCCAACGAGAACCCTTTAAAATCCTTAGTCGGGCCTTAACAAGCCCAAGCTGGCCCAATAGGAATGCTTATTAGCTTATTTTGAATAAGCTGAAATAAAAACAGTTTGTTTGGGCTTAATACAAGTTAGAAATGAGCTAGCAAAGCCCATAAACCCTTAAGGGTGTTCGACGAGTAAACTATTGGGCTTTCGGGCCCAATGAGCTCAAAATAAGCCAAGATAAGGCTTGCTGACCTTATTGGCAGCGATATTTTGATTTAATGGACTTATTAAACGTGTTAAAGCCGTATTAAAACTATTTGGATAATTTTTAAAAAAAAAAACTCATTTTGGACCTTAATGGGCCCAAACCGGCCCATTAAGCCTAAATAAGCTCGAATGGAGCTTATTTATAAGCCAATTGATTTTCGCAGCTTAATTAAACTTAAAAAGTCATTTTGTCACTTGTTGAAACTTAATTAGAGTTCAAACGCAAATTTTACAAGTATAGGGACAAAAATTGACATTTAGAAAACTTAAAGGTTTAAATTGTCATTTTCGAATCTAATAGCTCCAAAGACCATTTCTGTACATTCTGAAATGTTGAAGGGTGAGGGGGGGGGGGGGGTATTTGGGGGGTTTATATAAATGGGGGGGGGGGGTGGGGGTAGTATGGTTTATCTTGAAGGACCAAGGTGTAATTTTCAAAGTTAAAGACTAGTTTTCTTTATTGAAACTAGAAGTTTGAAGTGTTAATTATTGTATATTGTAAAGACCTAGGTTTCAGTGTAAAAACAAAATACGTGAAAGTATTTTATGAACAAGGCGGGATTAATTTAACATTGAACGAGACAATCGAATATAAATATATTCGGATTATTAACGGGCTTAAGTAACAATTTAATAAATAAAGTATAATTTATTAAATAACAATTTCACGTTTTTTTTTCTGAGAAACAACGAGATTGTAAATATGATAATCATGTGCACCACCACACAAGTGATAACAGTATATATAAACTTAAAATGGAATTTAGTTTATACAATGAGTCGTTAGCTTAAATGTGTAGACTAAGACTTGACCGTATTTACTTAGGTACTTGACGGTGTGATTCATTGCTTACTTGGATATTTATTATCATTCAGAGAACTACCTGCTAAGGTGAGTTCATAGCCCCACGTTTTAATGTTATTTAAATGATTTACATCTTTGGGGTGAGAACATGCTTGTTACAATGGACGCAAGTGTACATTTTATACAACGATCACGTGTTTGCTTAAGTAGCGATAACCCATTGAGCCCTTTATCATGAACTGTTAGTTGCATAGTTGTAGTTGGGAACTGCATTGTGAGCGCGAATGTTATTAATAGATCTATTTGGGATTGACGATCCCCGTTTGGGTGATTAGCTATCACTGGGAACGAACATATACCATGTCGGATTGGGATGTTTCGGGTTAGAACATCATTCACGGGCATTCATTGGCAATATATTGCATTCATACATGTCGAGCTTCAGTGTCCATGACTTAGAAAACTGACAACTTTTATGATGTTTTGCATGTGTTGCTAAATCATACACTTGGAAATCTTGCGGTCCTACTATTGATTTACATAAACCTATGAATTCACCAACATTATGTTGATGTTTTAAGCATGTTTTTCAGGTCAATAAGACACGAGGTGCGATGATACATTGGAAGTCAATAATTGAAGAGTCAACACTTCACCGATTTGGATCCTCCATGAATATTTGGGAAAAATTGTTATAAACCGGAATCTTTATTTATATCGTTGAAGAATTCGAAGCCATGGGCTTATGTAACAAACAAGTATTTTGTTAATCCAATGTATCTTCATTTTTCAAATGACATGTTAGTAGTCGTTCTCAGAATCTTGTGCTATTGATCCATAAATGTAACGCCCTCGGATATTCAACATTCCGCTGCGTGCTCAGATTTGAGGGTGTTACAGATGGGATCTTTATCAGCCAAGATATATATGTGGCTAAGATTTTGAAGAAGTTTGATCTTGCCTCAATAAAGATATCAAGCACTCCAATGGAGACAAACAAGCCATTAACAAAGGATAAAGAAGCTGAGAGTGGATTTACATTTATATAGATAAAATGATTGGATCATGCTGTACTTAGACAGCTTCTAACCCAGACATTATGTTTGGTTTTTGTGCATGGTTCCAAGTACTCCAAAGACCCTCACCACTTCATGTGTGAAGCGATCTTAGGTAATTATAGTGGCAACCTAAATTGGGGCCTTTGAGTATCCTAGAGATTCACCTTTGACTTGGAAACCTTTTCTATAGTGACCTATAGCCTAGAGCTAGTCATTGACAGAAATCCACCATCAGATGATTCAATTTCTTGGCAAAAGATTGATCTCATGTAATGTAAGAAGCCGACTATAGTAAAGCCAGCTTCAACAACTAAAGCAAATATTGGCTGCTGGCAAACTGCTGTGGACATGTGTTTATGATCCAAAATCAAATGCTTGACTATGGATACAATCTCATGAACACCACATCTACATTCGATAAGAAAGAGAAAATAGATCAGTATTGTAAAGAATCCAGTATCACACTCCAAACACAAGCACATTAAGATAATGGTACCATTTTATCAGAGAGTCTATGATAGAAGTTGATACAAGTGATCAGAGTCCCAACAAAAATGTGTTGATCTTCTCACCAAGCTTTTAATGTTAGTAGTTTAACTTTCTAATTGATAGCATTGGTTTTATTGAATCCGCTGAGACTTATCAATGTTAATTTTATTCATTGGTGTTATGCATATATATGGATCCTCATGAATTTCTCACATGTCTATCTGATCTTTTCTAGTGTGCTTTTGATGGAATGAGCATAGTTCTTGTATAATTATGATGACAGAGTAAAACTGCTAAGGAAATGTTAATACTGCTAATTATAATTAGTACTGCTAGTTATACTTACAACTGCAAAATACAACTGTTATCATTAATGCACAACATGTTAAATAAGAAAATACTTTGGAAGTGGTGTATTTTTTGAATGTCTAACATTTGCAGGATGAACACATTGAAAATAAGGCATTGCATTTAAGTGGAGCTTCCATTATCTATAATGATAAAAAAGATGTGACATCATCACAAGTGGGTAAGTGAATCTAACCCAAGGCAATTTAAAAGAGGTCAGGACACCAAGATACCTTATTCTAGTGGTCCTCCTAAGAAAGGTTGGTGATGAGACTGTCCATAAGGAGTTGGGTGACAGAATGGAAAGGGCTGCCACTACATGCTATCTATGCTCTAGCATAGCAGGACAGTGGTCACAAAAATTAAGACTAATCAGCAACACATAATGAAATAACTCCTTTGGGAATTGATTTAGTAGTGTCCCAGGTGCCAAGATACCATATTGGGGGATGTAGATGCTCAAACTAGGTTTGAGACTACATCTAAATTGTCTAATGATCCACCTCTCTTAAAAGTTAACACATTTGGAAGTGGAGAGGACAGTCTGAAAATTTTGGAATTGATGGAAATTGCACATAACTGTCTGTATTGGTGAGCCTAAAAGAAATGAGAGATGTAATGAAGCTTAGAGAAATAAAAGAGAGATTGTGTCAAAAACAAAAAGAGGATTAATTGAGCAAATAAGATATTGAGAGATACGTGAGGCATAAAAACAGAAAGAGAGTTTGTGAGAATCAAATTTGATGATCAAAGTTATTTGTGTGATGAAATTGAAGTTAATGCTGGTAGTTCAAACTTACAGCGTAAGTCCTCAGGTTTATACTGTTAATGCAACATACTGCTGCTAATCATAAAGTTTCTACAGCATGGTATACATCAATGATTGTTAGGCTTAAATTAGTGCTGCCAGTATTTGTTTATGCTTTAAGGTTTAAGTTAATGCTGCTAGGCATGCTGCTAGTTCAAGTTCCTACTGCTGAGGGTGATTCTATAAATACTTCGATTAAGGGTTTCACTTATTTCTTTATTCGATTTCATTCATTC
This sequence comes from Tanacetum coccineum, assembly GCA_026074375.1. Classification (NCBI taxonomy): domain Eukaryota; kingdom Viridiplantae; phylum Streptophyta; class Magnoliopsida; order Asterales; family Asteraceae; genus Tanacetum; species Tanacetum coccineum. Next base: position 45,091 of record BQNB010002732.1, read on the forward strand.
AAACACTCTCTATACTTAAGCCAAATTCAATTTTATCTTGATCATCAGAAAATCAATATAATGGTCCGAGCCATAAGTATTGCTTAAACGCACATGTGGTCGCGTTTTAGAGAACCCTGCAGAAAGTGGATGGTTTTGTGGAAGATCATTGATTTTCTAAAAGCAAGTTCTGTTAGTTATGCATTAACAGTCAATCCAATCATCTACACCTCATGTATACAACAGTTTTGGGCTACCGCACAGGTCAAGATGGTTAATGAAGTGCATCAGTTACAAGCCCTAATTAACAAAAAGAAGGTCATCATCATGGAGGCAAGTATTAGGAATGATATTCACTTAGATGATGCAGAAGGTAATGATTGTCTGCCAAACACTACAATTTTTGAAGAACTGGCCAAAATGGGGTATGAAATACCTTCTCAAAAGCTTACTTTTTATAAAGCTTTCTTTTCTCTCAATAGGAATATTAATGGTACATACCAGTAAATAAGACTTAGTGCAATAATTACAGCCTGGAATGAATTCAGTAGCACAAGGCTTCCATGAACAATGCTTAGTCACCAATAAAAATTTACCTACTAAATACATTATCGATGCTATGGTTAAACACTTAGATGGAGAGTTAGAATTCCAGTTGGATCCTCCTTCTACAAGTTTACATTAACCACACTTAGAGACATTGGTCACATCACAAAAGATCTTTTGTTAATCCCTACCACACAAAGAAAATATTTGCTAATATGAAGAGAGAGGGTAAGGATTTCCTCTGTGAAAATTACACCTTTTGAGTTTGATAGTAAAACGTTCAAGTTACTGAAGAAGTGGGTGAGGATTCAATTCCTCTAACTGATTCCACTTAGATACCCATTATTGATCAACCATCTACATCTTCTCAAGAAGAAACAAATGTCTAGGAGAAAATAGAGGAAGGAGGTAGAGACTACTCATGCTGAGACAACGGAAGAGGAACATTTTAATACACCTTCCAATGATCCACTACCTAGTGGTGAGGATATTATGCAACTTATGAAATTGATGCTATATGTACCAATTGCAACAACAGGTTTCTTGACTTAGAGAAGTGCTAAATCTGATCAGACTAAGAAATTGCTAGTCTCAAGAAGAGGCGATAAGCTTGAAAGAGAGATAGTTGAGGACCACAACGCTTTACCAAGATTCAAGAAACTTGGTACAGCCAGAAGAGTTAAATCTCTAATGCTGGTTTGGGTGCTTAGAGATGCATCCAACCATAGGGAGGAGTATTGAGATATTGATGGCAGATGTTGAGTTCACTCTAGAAATGAACCATCATAAATGAAGACCAATGTTTGATACTGGATGTTGGATGATAGATATGTAAAAACATTTTTGTGGATGTGTCTTCTAGTGAGAAGAATGAACAGAGTAACAAAGCTTGATGATAGTACATTGTGTGAAGCAGTACTAACTGCAAGTGTTGGAAGATAGAAATGCTCTTACAATTCAAGTTTCTACTACTGATATAGGAGAAGTTAGTACTGCTAAGATTGATGAACTAACTTTGGCTCAAACACTTATTGAAATCAAAGCAGCTAGGCCTAAAGTTGTTACTACTGCTGCTACAACAACAACAACTACAAGACCCAAGGGTAAAGGGGTAGTAGTACAAGAGCCAAGTGAGTTCAGAGTTCCACAAGAGTCACAACCTTCAATTTTTAAAGACAAAGGAAAAGGTATTATGGTTGAACCTGAAGTTTCTTTAAAAAAAGATCAAATTGCTCTTGTATAAAACAAATTGCAAGAGATATTCAAGCTAAGTTGGATGCTGAGTTAGAAGAAGAACATAAGCTAGCAAGGAAACAAGAAGAAGAAGCTAACATAGCATTGATTGAGTCATGGGAGAATACACAAGCTATGATGGAACTGATAGATTGGCTGGTCTAAAAGACTCAATCAAAAGAAAGATAAAGTCTTTGACATATAGGGAAAAAGGAAAATTATTTAATGGACTGATGGAGAAGAGATCAAACATTTTAGCAGCACTTAAAGCACAAAAAAAGAGAAACAGACCACCACCTACGCACAAAAGAAACCAAATGTCTACTTATCTAAGCACATTGTGGATACACAACAAACAGCTGAAAGTGAAAGAATTTTGAATGAAATTCAAAAGTTGTTTGACAGGAAATAAAGAGTGAAATACCTTTATGGCTATGGGTTCTGAGGAACAGGAAAGCAAAGAAAAGAAGGCAGAAGGTAGTAAGGAGATAGCTAAAGGCAGCAAAAAGAAGATGCTTGGAAGAAAAAGAGTAGGAAAACAACACAGCAAGAATCCTTAAGAAACAAAAGATGGAGTAAGACAAATGAGTCTGATGAAGTTGAAGAGTTAGTGAAGATGATGAAGGAAAGTTATTGAAGCATTTGGTAAATTTAAAAAGGATGAAGATATTAACAATTGATGCGATACCACTTGCCTACCAACTACCAGTGATTGTTGATCTACAAGCGGTCATAAAGAAGGGATGCTGGTACATTATCAGTTGATAAGAGCCAGATGGAGACTCCAAGAGAATACTCTACAATGATAAGGATGCTACAAGGAATAGACATCGAAGACTTGGATTTCTTGGAGGATAGTAAAGGCAAAGCATAATGATACAAGGCCTGAAGATGAATTTGAAAGAGTGTTATGGGGAGATTTGAAAGTCATGTTTGAACCAGACAAAACAAGTGATGTATGGAGAATGTTACAAGGATACAAGATGACCATTTGGAAGTTGATTGATTCATCTAGAGTTCACTTTGTAAGGTTTGATACTCTCCACATCTTTATGTTGGTTGAAAAGAGATATCCCCTCACACCAATAACTATCACCAATATGTTAACCAAGAAACTTCAAACTGATCATCAAAATGAAACGTGCTATTAGTTGTTAAAGCTTATGGTAAAACAGCAGAAAGGTAAATGAAAGGTTTGAATGCATCCCTCCTATGTATGATGAAGAATTTGTGATAAAGAAACTTGAAGATTCAGAAGCTAAACATCAAGTTTAGGGGAGGATTGTTGAGACTTGAAAGACTTCAAGGAAACTTAAGGTTTCTACTACACAGGTACATAATGGAAATTATACTAAGTAGTTAGTACTGGTAGTATAAAGTTACCACTGCTAGTTACTACTGTTAGTATAATATTAGTACTGTTAGTATGAAGTTACTACTGTCAGTAGAAGTTAAGACTGCTCAGAGTTGAAGACTGAAAATATGCTAAGTTAGGAAGCTGGGTGGGGGGGGGGGGGGGGGGGGGGGGGGGGGGGGGGGGGGGGGGGGGGGGGGGGGGGGGGGGGGGGGGGGGGGGGGGTGTGTTTTTTTTTTTTTTTTTAAAAACAGGGGGGGGGGGGGGGGGGGGGGGGGGGGGGGGGGGGGGGGGGGGGGGTTTTGTGTTGTGGGTTTTAAATACAAAAGTTACTACTGTTATGTAACTTAGTACTGTGAGTATAACTTAGACTGCTAAGTAAAGTTACAAATGTTAGCATAAAGATTAAGTAACTGCTGGTACTATACTACTTGCTTATGGCTAAGTTAGTGCTGCTGGTTTATAAAGATACAACTGGTTTTACTGACTTACAACTTCTTGAAACATACTACTAGCAAGAGGATAAAGACAGAGTGAAAAGATAAAGCGTGTGTGGAATACAAGAGTACCTATGAAGATAAGTATTAAAGTTATATTTATAAAAGATATGATTTTCTGTAATTATAGAAATGATTATGATATGTTAGGAAGGTATTGTAAACCGTGTAGGACTCCTTAGTGTATAAAAGGAGGTCCTAGGGTATAGATAAAGATATCAGTTCTCATAGCAGTTTTCCATAGAATTCTTAGAGCTTCAAGGTTTTGTAAACCCTAACACTAATTCAGAGTGTTCATTAATATAATTAAGGCTGAAAGTTTTGTTACTGTTTCATTGTTTGCTATTCAATTGTTATTATTCTTCTTAGTATCAATACTAGATTCCGCATAGTATTTGATATTCAATAATCAAAGTTTCTGTCATAGTAGTTTTGGATTTATCTAAAGTTGCTAACCTTACATCAAGCTAAGGAGGACAAGATCGGTTTTAGGACCAACAGATCCCCTAGAAAAACCTATTGAGCCATTCCTGTCTTTTTCACACCATATGTCTATTTCGTTACACCTTTACACCTTAGCCTACCCTGTAGATTAAGCCTACTTAATCATAGTTGCTAGTTTCTTTTGTGTAAAATTCTGTATTTCCTGTGTCAAAGTGAATTTTTCTATCTCTGTTATGGTCGGGAATTTGCACAATACAATGGGAAAATTTGTAGCTCGTGTATTTTGTTACTTTCATGATTATGTATTATGTCCGAAGATGAAGAGTTAAAGGAAAAAATATCCGAAAGTTTATGATTGTGAAGACGGTGAAATTACACTGAGGATTTTGTTTCAAAAAAAGAAAAAAAATGGAAAAATAGAAAAATGCATCAAAAAAGAGAAGGAAGTTGTATAGTCGGTTCGTTAAACTTAAACGAAGAAATTCTTGAATAGCGATTATTCGTGGATAAAAGTCAACGATGTATAGTTTTGAGTGTTCGATATCACCACTTTTGTAAAAGTATGTAAGTGTGGGATGTTCGGGAAGTTGCCCATTATGGGAATGCCAACTTAGGTTTTCTTTGTCATCTCTATGATCGAGATGTTTGTATATATTTTGAGTCTTTATCATGGAATGGTCGGGAAATGTTACTAGCAACTACCTTATTTGTTCAAGCTTAATCTATTTGTTTTGTAAATTTTATTTAACAACAATTCACTTCTCTTTCCTAATCATTAACCATGGGTTTTACACGAATGAGGATGTGTACGAGCATGTATATCTATTCCGTCGTTACAGCCATGTATGAATGTCTCAGCTGCCTTGTTGGTTTATTACTATTGGTGAAAGTTAGAAGATCCGTACCATATATCATTCTTCATCCTAACCCTTGCGTAAACTCGAACAAGGATGTGATCGAACATACATGTCTATTCTATCGTTACGACCATGTATGTGTGCTTCAGATACCTTATTGGTGTGGTACTATTGGTGAAAGATTGTTAGAATGACCCACCTTGGCCTTATATAAAAACCCAAATTACCTTTTGACTTGTTTCTCCTTAGCTCTAGTGGTGGAGATGTGTATCCTTGCCAAGCATATGATACGAAGCTAATCACAACTGAGGAAATGAGTGTAGCACTAAATGTTACACCCTAGATTAGTTGAGTGATCTGAGTGATTTCATTTCCTTATTTTGTAAGGTGCTTGGTCTTGTACAGGTGATTAAAGTAAAAGAAATACTTAAATGGATAAATCCTTGACTTCGATTGGGATACATTTTCAATATAATATAGAGTCTACTTGAGGACAAGTAGGATTCAAGTGGGGGGATATTTGATGACATCAAATAACGTCACATTTATACCATCATTTATCCTGAATAAACTAACCACTTTTGTATAATTATTACAAGAATGTGTACTTAATTGTTTTAAAGTGTTATTTGCAGTAATTGAGGAGTGATTTGTGAAGACATGCTAAAATGCGCATATTTTGGAGCTAAAACAAATACATTTGAAGCTTACACATTTCTGACCAATACGCCATATCCAGGAAAAGAGATACGGCGTATGAGCGCCAAGTCTTAACAAGAAAACGCGTATTTACAATTTCCAATATGGCGTATCCACCTTCTTCCATATGCTGTATCCATGAAGATAACTATTCAGAGATACGAAAATATTATTATTTTAGGAATGTATATTATGCTGATCATAAACTTTGTGCGCACTCCAAGGGATACACCCCAATACGTCGTATTGACCTAGCCCAATACGACGTATCCAGCATTTTTCAGAGGTTATAAATAGAAGACTCAAAAACAAGTTTTCAGTGTGTAAAATCATATTCTTCATACCATACACATAAAAGACGATTTTCTAAAGAAAAGAAGATCAACAAAGGTAAAGCATCGATCACGATTCCATAAAAGACACCGTGTAATTTCCTTACTCTTGTAATCATTTAAATTTTGGTATCGTTCAGTAAAACATTTAGTTTACCTTGGTTAATTCATCACACTTGTATAATTACAATTGTTATGGGCTAATACCCATGGGTATTAGCCATCTTAATGAAGATTTAATGTTTGGTTTGTTTTAAAATCAATTTTCTTAATTTATCGTTGAGAGTTTAATTATGTTTATCACATGATACTTGTCTACGTGTTTGAATATGCGACCTATCATTCAACTGGGTCTAGTTACGCCTAACAAGTGAGCTAGATACTAGGATAGCTCTCCATATCGTGTTTTATATTACTGGACCAATAGGATCACAAATAACGTTCTGTCTTTGTCTTTAAATTAAGAGCTTAGTTGGACCGGCAGGTGACCCGTAATGTTTCAACAAGTATGTTCTTGATTAATTGATAAAGATTTGAATAGTGGACTACCAGTATATAAAATACTGTCAAACAGTAACTGGGTAACGTCTCGATGGGCTAGGGTTTATCAAGATCACCATTGCTATAATCCCTAGATAGATTATAATTAAACTAAAGGATGCTTTATGCGGATGCGTTAATTGTGACAGGATTCAACGTGTCTAGGTCTTAGGATGATGTCCCGCCTAAGTCTTAAGAATGATATGTCGCTTCGAGATAAGAAATCATTGCACTAAATAAACAAACCAACATTTAATCGGATTTAATATGGCTAATACAATTTTCTATTATTTGGCTTGTACCGCTCTTTTATCTTCTGATTGTTTTTTTGCATGTTTATTGTGTTTAGAATTGATTATTGTCACCATAAAACCTGTGCCAGTCTCTCAAGCTGAAAACCCCCATCTATCGTTAGAAGCGTATATAGCATAGGTAAACCAAGTAATTAGAATTAACTTAACTAGAGTAATTAAAATACTGGTAGATTATAAGGATAACAACCTCGCTCTTAGTATTCGACACCCTACTTACCATGAAACTCCACCCGATCGGGTACACTGCCCGTTAAGGTGTTGTTTTAGGATAAGTCGGCTAAATATAAATTTAAAACTTGGTAATCAATAAATTGACCCTACACGACAGCACATCAAGAAGCCAAAAGTAAACCCATCCGGACCTGGAGATTTATTTAAACCACAATCCCACACGGCTCCTTTTGTTTCCTCTTTCGAAAATGGCCTTTCCAAATTGTACATTTGATCAGTAGACAATTTATTAGGAAAATTCATATATAGAGTGAGACGATACTTACATGGAGTATCGAATCTATCTCTAAAATGAGCAAGAAACTCATTTTTAACAGTCATGAAGTCCTCGATCCACTCAGCATCAACAATGATTGATGCGAATAAGAGTGACATTCTATTTTGGAGAAATATGCATGGGCTGGAAAAGAGGTTCTCGGTTGGTGTAACATAGGAGGATATTCGTCCTATATGAAATAAAATTGCATGGACTCATATAGTTTGGTTACACCACCCCCCGCTGTAACACCCCCAGAATCAGGACAACGCGGAGGAAGGTTACATATGGGTTGCTTACCTTCAGGCAAAAAACAAGTCACGGAAAACGACCTTAAATATGGTCGTTTTAATTTAAGTCATATTTAGTTTAATAAGTCAGAGTTGCACAGGTTTAATTTATAATGTATTAGGAAAACATTGTCTAAACGTTTGTCAAATAGTACTCAAGTTATTAAGCCTTCAAAAATATATTTATCCGCTCGACTCGAATGCTCCCATGCTCCAATAGCAAAAAGTGACTGAAAAATACTTGCTAAACATCAACAATAATGTTGGTGAATCTTAGTTTAAGTAAAAGCAGTAGTTATTGAAATAACTTTAAGAAATATTTCAAAGAAAAGTAGCGTTACAAACATTTAAAAGTGTTATTTCCGAAATTCTCCATCCGAAATACAAGTAGTGATTCGGCTTAATCAGGAAGGTATTAAAAGTGGACCACAAGATCGAAGTAATGGTGGACTAAGTACGTATTCCGAAGTCCAAAACAAGTAAGGTAGACAAGAGAAACAAATTCACCAAGTCTAAGTATATATTATTGCACTAGAGCTCTGACACCGATAACGCCTTAAACTGTATTTTTTATGTCCCAATTCAGAATATAGGATGCTTGCCAACACCGCCTAACATCTTCATGTTAAATGCACCCGATCAACTAGTGACCCAGGATGGGTGTGGGTTATTAGTCCGATAGATCTATCCATAACACCAGCGCTCACTATAATAGCAATTAACGGTTCATGATAATTAGGGACTTCTCGGTATAAGGTTTTAGGCATTAATAATCTGGCAGTAATCTGGATAGCATACACTTTGAAAAACACTTATCTGTCTGTTTTTGTTGTGTCCAATAGTTAAACAAGCTATGTAATTCACCCCGTAGATTTTGTTAAAACAATTGTTAGAAAAGGGGGGGGGCTTATGGAACTCACAAAGGTATCAAAGGTAATTGGTACCGTAGTAAATTTTTTGAGTTTGTAAAAGAGCATGTATTCCCCTCGCGGAGGTTATAAACATTGACTAAGATGGAAATGCGAGATATGACTCACTATGTATTGAAGTAATTGTATTGTAGTAAAAATATACAAGTGTTTGTTAAAAAGAGCAATGTATTATCCCTAATAACAGTTTAAAACTAGTAAAATAGGGGCTATGGAAACTCACCATGAGTGAATGGAATCAAACCAAAGTATATCAAAATAGAAAAATGCTCGTCACGAAGGAATCCGACGGCAATCTAATCCCAATATAGGTCGTATAAGTAACCGAGTACTTTGAATAAAATCTTATAGTTGTTACATCGTACTATCGTTCGGGCTATCATAATCTAAGAGGTCATGACATGACGTTCGAGGAGTTAGGACACTTTAAATCGTAAATCCAACAACTCGTCGATACGCCATCCGAAGAGGCCTCATTATGAAACTCCCTAGTAATATAGTACTTTGTAACCCATAATATTCTATATAGCTCAATCAACCAACTTATGTTTTGGTTAAAATTGGTGTTTAGTAGTTCAAACGTTGATAATTATCGTTTTAGTAAATCTGGGTAACTTTCGCGTTTTAAAAACCCGGATTCTCGGCGTATCTTATGCCAATCTTTTCGTATCAAGACGAGTTATATTATTGACATTTCGAATTTGGACCTACTGGTGAACAGTAAAAATTTACCTGTTTCACACAGACCTTATATATATTTTCATCGATTTAATTGTCGTAAAACCCGTAAATGTCGTATTTTATTCGTTATAGCTCCGTTTTTAACTGATTCTTAGAGGATGTGTCGTATTTGAAAGTTCTATATATTTATGAGGTTTACAAAAATATAACTTTCTGTCATGAATAGTAACTTTTATAAAAATAGTTTTATAAAAGTATTAATTGTCGTAAACTCGCGAAATTCATAACTCGTTCGTTATTAATTGAAAAATTACGATTCTTATCATTTTGGAATCCTAAAAATATGTATTATTTATTAAAAATATTAACCCTTGCTGTTTATAATTTTTATAAAAATGTTTTTATAAAAATTTACTTACGACTTCGTTTATTAACGTATAACTCGTTTTTAACGTAACTTTTTCGTTATTAATCCGTTTTTAAAAAACACAACTTTTTTTTTTTTTTTTTTTTTTTTTTTTTATTTTATTTTTTTTTTTTTAATTTTTTTTTTAATTTTTTTTTTTTTTTTTTTTTTTTAAATCTTTTTTTTTTTATTTTTTTTTTTTTTTTTTTATTTTTTTTTTTTTTTTTTTTTTTTTTTTTTTTTTTTTTTTTAAATTTTTTAATTTTTTTTATTTTTTTTTTTTTTTTTTTTTTTTTTTTATTTTTTTTTTTTTTTTTTTTCTATTTTTTAATTAATTTTTTTTTAAAATTTTTTTTCTCCCGTTTTTGTTTTTTTTTTTTTTTTTTTTTTTTCTTTTTTTAACTTTTTTTTTTTTTTTTTTTTTTTTTTTTTTTTTTTTTTTTTTTTTTTTTTTTTTTGTTTTTTTTTTTTTTTAAAAAATTTTAATTTTTTTTTTTTTTTCTTTTTTTTATGTTTTTTAGGGATTCGGGTTTTTTTTTTTTTTTTTTTTTTTAACTTTTTTTTTTAACATTTTTTTTTTTTTTAAATTCAGTTTTTTTAAAAATAAACCAATTTGTTTTTATCTGTTGGTTGTTTTTTTTTTTTTTAAATTTTTGTTTTTTTTTCTTTTTTTTATAAAAAAATTTTTTTATTTTTTTTTTTTTTTTTTTAAATTATTTTTTTTTTTAAAACTTTTTTTTTAAATTTATTTTTTTTTTTTGTTGTTTGTTTTTAAATAATTTTTTAAAAAAAACTTTTTTAAATTTTTGTTTTTTTTTTTTTTTTTTTTTTTTCTCGTTTTTTTTGTTTTTTTTTTTTTTTTTTGTAACATTTTTTTTTAAACTTTTTTTTATTTTGTTTTTGTTTTTTTTTGTTTATTTTTCGCCTAGGTTTTTTTTTGTTTTTTTTTTTTTTTTTTTCTTTTTTTTTTTTTTAGTTTTTTTAACAAGTTCTTACTTTTTCGGAATCGTCGTGAATGTATTATCTTAAATATATTAAATGGCTATGTTAATTTTAGAATTTTGGAAGCATGATTGATTGAGATTGTTGTAAGTCCATTCTTTACCCTTTTCTTTATATTTACCACTTTTGTATTTTTCACACAATGCTATATTATCATTTATATTTATAATTTAATACAATAGTATATATAGTGTCACTTTGTCTGTATCCAAGTCCTCATGGTGTTCAAGTTACCATGTTATCAAATCCTTATAACATACTTTAAAACCATACATTTATTTATGTAACATTAATTTTACTATGTGTTGTCAATAATCTTTTTATAGTAACCAAGAGGTGTAAATCATTTGTGTAACAATTTTAACATTGTTGATGTCCTTAAAATCATATACAGTTAATAAAGTGTACCATTTGATGAAAACATAATAAAAAACTTTTTTACTGGTTAATGATCCTAAATGGTGTTTTATGTAAAATAGAAATCAACATATGCATGAAAACTTATATAATGAAAAGCAAAAAGGTTTATGGAGGACCTTATGATGAATGAAGATGATGAAAAACAAATGCTAAACCCGTGTTTAGCCTAGAAAAAACCTCAAAAGCTAGCAAGCTATGAAAACCCTACTTCAATATGAAACCCTAACTTCCTTTTTCTTGCTTCAACACTTGGAAATCTTTAACCAATACTTGAAAATAACTTAGGACATCTTTAGATAGGATATGAAAATGGGTAAATAAGTTATAAAATTTTTGTATGGATTTGTGTGGGAGAGTGGGTTGAGCCGTGAGCTCTATAGGAGAAAAAGGGAGAGTTTGTGAATTTTGGATTTTTTCTCTAAGTGTTTATGCATTGGAAGTGCTAGTTACTTGTATATATAATGTTAATTTAGTCAAAGGACATTTGTATTGGCTCAAGGGATGGCTCATGGTATGGTCTTGGTCAAGGTATGGTAGGGATGGTGTGCTTTAAAGAGGCATGGTGTTCATTAAAGAGGTATGGTGCCTAATTTGACCAAGATGCAAGTTAGATGTCATTTTTCAATGCTATTTTATTTGCTATATGTTGACAAGATTTCGGCAAATGTAAGATATTACTTGATATATTTTGAGTAATTTTTATGTATTGGGTATAAAAGTGGGTATTTGTTGAAGCGTAGAAAAGTTTTTTGTGGTTCCGGGAGTGCCTAAACGCAATTTATCGCGAAACGTATACACTTTACGTAACCAACAAAAATAAAATATAAAAGTTAATTATTACTTTTGAAAAAATAATATAATGATGGCTTGACATAAACTTTAATTTGTTTGGTGTCCGTTTACGTTGGTTGTTGATTTTTAGTTCACGCGATTTTAACTTAACACTTAAAATTAAAAGCGAACGCGTACGAGAAAAGAAAAAAATAAATAGTGAAAAATGACAAAATGAATGATGTCATAAAATGACCCTAAAATACGGAATGTTACAGTCTCCTCCGGTTAGAAGAGCCTTGTCCTCAAGGCTCAGGTTGCAACACCTGAAGAAGGTACGGGTTTAGAGAAAAGATGCGGAAATTTCTTCCGGATTTGTGTTTGGTTGATGGAAGAGGGTATGTTTTAAGGTGGACTACTTCTTCACGCATAGGGCATGATTCTTCTGAATTATACATAGGTGATCAAGTTAAGTATAATTGAGGACTAACGTTTGCAATCGTTTATTTGTCAAACTGGAAGTCTTTCAAAACGGAATGAATTACGAAACAAAATGGATGTGCGATCATAAGAAGAGTGTTCCAACCCGGAGTCGAATGGTAAAGTAACTAGTAGAATTTACAAAATATGTTGAATTTTTGATATCATCGAAAGGGAATCAAGTAAAGTCGCGTAAATGGTTGGAGTAAATCGTAAGAGATCAAGAAGAAATTATCCCATAAGTATAGGTATCCTTATATAATACCAGCATTGACGCTCAAGGGAGTAAATGAAAAATCAGGAAGTACACGAAAATCAAAATGATCAATATTTACTTATAACGGATCCGTTATAGGTAAATAGTTAGGACGTATAAGATAGAAGTAAGAGAGCGGGAATTCTTATAACCAAGTGTTATATAATCATTTTCATGTAATAGCAATAGGGATGCAAAGGAGTGCATATAAAGTTACCTGGGAGCACGCGCGTGCGGATATTCGGGATATAAAACAAAGGAAGACTCTATATTTTGAAAAAACATGGTCATAGTCTAGGTTTTGAAAACGACCTAGTTCTCTATGACCTGAGCTCTGATACCATCTGTAACACCCCCGAAATCAGGACTCGGCAGCGGGACATGGTTACACTTGGGGTGCATTCAGGGCACATAAACACAAGTCACGGAAAAAACGACCTTAAAATGGTACGTTTTAAATTAAATAGTCATATCTATTTAATAAAAGATCAGAGTTGCACAGGTTTCATTTATAATGTATTAGAAAACATTGTCAAAACGTTTGTCAAATAGTACTCAAGTTATTAAGCCTTCAAAAATATATATTGCGGCGAACCTCGAATGCTCCCAATGCTCCACTAGCAAAATAGTAACCTGAAAATACATGCTAAAACGTCAACAATAATGTTGGTGAATTCATAGGTTTAAGTAAAAAGCAGTATTGAAATAATTTAAGAAATATTTCAGAAGAAAAGTAGCGTTACAACATTTAAAAGTGTTATTTCCGAAATCCATCCGAAATCCAAGTAGTAATTCAGTAAATCAAGAAGTATTTAAAAGTGGACAAAGATCGAAGTAATGGTGGATCTATGTACGTTATACGAAAGTCCAAAACAAGTAAGGTAGACAAGAGAAACACATTCATCAAGGTCTAAGTATTATTATTGACAATAAAGCTCATGACTACCGAAGCCTTAATACTAGATTTTTTGCCCCAATCAGTATTTTGGATGCTTGCCAACACCCTACCTAACATCTCTCAATGTTATAATGCACCGATCAAACTAGTGACCCAAGGAAGGGTGGGGGTTATTAGTCCCGATAGATCTATCCATAACACCAGCGCTCACTATAATAGCAATTAACGGTCAGATATAATAGGGACTTCACGGCAATAAGGTAACTTAGGCATTAATAATCAGGCAGTAATCTGGATAGCATACACTTTGAAAAACACTTGTGTCTAAAGTAAACTAAGCAATGTAATTCACCCCGTAGATTTTGTAAAACAATTGTAGAAAAGGGGGCTATGAACTCACAAGGTATCAAAAGGTAATTGTACTGTAGTAAAATATATGAGTTTGCAAAAGAGCATGTATTCCCCTCGCGGGTTTATAAAACATTAAAAAGATTGAAATGCGAGACTATGACTCACAAAGTTATTGAACGGTAATGTTATTTATTGTAGTATAAAAATATACACGTTTGTAAAAGAGCATGTATTCTCCCCCAAACAGTTTAAAACGAGTAAATTAGGGGTTGAAAACTCACTTGATGTGAATGGAAATCAACAAGTTATAACACATAGAAAAATGCGTCACGAAGGGATCCGAGGCAACCTAATCCATATTAGGTCGTTATAAGTACGAGTACTTTGAATTATTCTTTATCGTTGTTACATCGTATTCGTTCGGGCTATTCATAAATCTAAGAGGGTCATGACATGAGTTGGTGGAGTTAGACACTTTTATAATCGTAATTCGACAACATCGTCGAAACGCCATCCGAAGAGGCCTCATTATAAAACTCCCTAGTAATATAGTACTTTGATAACCACATAATATTCTATATAGCTCAATCACCAACTAATGGTTTTGGTAAAATTGTGTTTAATAAGTTAAAAACGTTTTTTATTACCGTTTTAGTAAAACTGGCGTAACTTTCGCGTTTTAAACCCGATTCTCGCGTTTCTTATGCCCATCTTTTCGTATTAAGACGAGTTATCATAAATTGACATTTTCGAATTTCGGACCTACTGGTGAACAGTAAAAATTACTGTTCACATCAGACCTATATATATTTTCCTCGATTTAATTGTCGTAAAACCCGTAAACGTCGTATTTTATTCGTTATAGCTCCGTTTTTATGATTTCTTTCGGAGGATGTTTTCATTTTTGAACGGTTCTACATTTTCATGAGGTTATACAAAAATATAAACTTTCTGTCATGAATAGTAAACTTTTTTAAAAATAGTTTTATAAAAGTATTAATTGTCGTAAACTCGCGAAATTCATAACTCGTTCGTTATTAATTGAAAAATTACGATTCTTATCATTTTGGAATCCTAAAAATGTGTATTATTTATTAAAAATATTAACCCTTGCTGTTTATAATTTTTATAAAAATGTTTTTATAAAAATTTACTTACGACTTCGTTTATTAACTTTATAACTCGTTTTTAACGTAACTTTTTCGTTATTAATCCGTTTAACAAGTTTCTTACTTTTTCGGAATCGTCGTGAAATGTATTATCTTATAAAAATATAAAATGGGTATGTTAAATTTCGAATTTTGGACAGCAAGATTGATTGAGTTTGTTAAGTCCATTTTTACCCTTTCTCTTATGCATTTACCACTTTTGTATTTTCCTCAATCTCATATATATTATATATTGATAATTAATTCATATATTAAGTGCTCCCTTGTCCATCCAAGTCCTCATGTGTCAAGTTACCCATGTTATCCACCTCAACTTCACCATTAACTTACTTTAAAACCAAACTTTTATTTATGTAACCTTAATTTACTAGTTTTGTCAATAATAATCATTTTTATGTTAGACCTAGAGTGTAAATCATTTGTGGAACATATTTAACATGACTGTCTTAACATCTTTAAGGTATAATGAGTGTACAGTATATGAACAACAAATAAAAACTTCTCTTTACTTTGTTATGTTCCTAAATGGTGATTTTTTAAGCTAAATAGACAATAACATATGCATGTTAACTTATTAAAATGGAAAGCATATATAGTTTAAGGTGGACTTTGATGAATGTAGATGGTGATAAACAAATCTAACCGTGTTTAGCCTAGAAACCAAAGGCTAGCAAGCTATGAAAACCCTACTTCAATTATGATACCCTAACTTCCTTTTTACTTGCTTCAACACTTGGAAATCATTCTAAACCATATACTTGAAATAACTGAGGAATCTTTAGATAGGATATGAAAAATGGCGTTATATAAGTTATAAAATTTTGTATGGATTTGTTGTGTGAGAGGGTTCGGGTTGAAGCCGTGAGCTCTTATAGGAGAATAAATGGAGAGTTTGTGAATTTTCTCTAAGTCGTTTATGACATGGAAGTGCGAGATACTTGTATATAAAATGTAATTCTAGTCAAAGGAACATAGTATGGCTCAAGGGATGGCTCATGGTATGGTCTTGGTCAAGGTATGGTAGGGATGGTGTGCTTTAAAGAGGCATGGTGTTCATTAAAGAGGTATGGTGCCTAATTTGACCAAGATGCAAGTTAGATGTCATTTTTCATGTATATATTTGTATATGTTGCAAGATTTTCGGCAAAAGTAAGATATACATGATATATTTATGTAATTTTTATGTATTGGGTATAAAAGTGGGTATTTGTTGAAGCGTAGAAAAGTTTTTGTGGTTCCGGGAGTGCCTAAACGCAATTTATCGCGAAACGTATACACTTTACGTAACCAACAAAAATAAAATATAAAAGTTAATTATTACTTTTGAAAAAATAACATAATGATGGCTTGACATAAACTTTAATTTGTTTGGTGTCCGTTTACGTTGGTTGTTGATTTTTAGTTCACGCGATTTTAACTTAACACTTAAAATTAAAAGCGAACGCGTACGAGAAAAGAAAAAAATAAATAGTGAAAAATGACAAAATGAATGATGTCATAAAATGACCCTAAAATACGGAATGTTACACCAGGCATTGTATTCCTCGTTATGCATTTCATTTATGGCTAGTTATGAAGCGTAAGCTTAACAAACAAGACCTATTGAGACAATGGGATGTTGGTCCTTTAACTAACTTAAACCTATTACAATGCCCACTTTGTGAACTACAACCAAACTCTCATAACCATTTGTTCTTTGAATGCTTGTTCTCCTCGCATGTATGGGCTGCGTTGAAGTCTCGATCTAGAATGTATAATGTTGCTTCGTATTTGGATTCGATAGTTAATTGGATTCTCCCTATTGCTAAGAAGCGTTTGATGCAAAGTGTGATTGCTAAACTTGTGTTTTTCGCTTCTACATATTTTCTATAGCAAGAGAGGAATGCTAGATTATTCAAGAAAATGAAAAGAACTCAAGAGTAGGTTATTGATGCTATTCTTTCTAATGTTCAACTGAAATTACTCATTCTCCATTTTAAAAGGTTGAACATCGTTGAAAGTGCTATAGATGCTTGGAATCTGCCTCCAAGTCTTATTCATGGAAATGCAAACTCAACGTAGGTTTTGGTTTTAGCCTAGTCGTTTCTATTTTTCATGTTTCTTTATTTATGTAGCATCTAGGTTTTGTGTTTTCTTGAGATTGGCATGTCAATCTTTTGAGGCTAGTAGTTTTAAGCACAAATGGTGCGTTTGTTCTGTAATAGTCAGTGTGATGCTTTGCCACATTCCATGTATTTATTGTTGATTAACATATTTTACTAGGGTAAAACCTTTTACCTAAAAAATATATTGCGGTAGATGATTCAGTAAAAACACTGCAGTGTATACATGATGCATTAAGACTTCTATTGCTTAAAAATTCCTTAATGAGTGTCTTACAAGATTTTAAACTAAAATATCATTCGTGCATTATATGTACTATTTGGCTATGTGTATTATGTAATAGATTATATATTTTTCACTTATCACCAAGGTTGCAAAAATCGTTAATCGTTAGGCGGGCGGTCAATCACCTTGTAGCTTGTAATCGGTCAAGGCGAGATTAATCGAATTGGCATTTCTGGCAAAATTTAGGTATTTACGGCAAGTTTTGTGTATTTCCGGTAATTTTCGAGTATTTTCGGCGAGTTTTAGATATTATTGGCAAGTTTTTTTTCTAAAAACAACTTGTAATAGATTTAAACAGATACTATAAGCGATCAAAACAAGTTTATGGTGAGTTTTAGGTACTTCAGGCAAGATTATAAGGTTTTCGGCAAGTTTGACCACCATTGACCATCGTTGATCGCCGATGACCACGGTTGACCTATTTGTTTGACCATGTTACATAAATCGGCAATGTTAGTGGCCTTGTAGCGTGGTACGTGTGTAAGCACTAGTCAAATTTATATATGTATAGTATAAATCCCGTGACAATTCTTTCCAAATTACTTCTCAAACAAGAGAAATTAAAAGGATAAAATCTCACTTAAGAAAACACAATACGTATATTTTTAACCGGGAAGTATTTTCTTCTCGGGTCGTATCCCAACGAAGTCGTGAATTGAAATTCGGGAATAATTCGGATTCGAGTCAAGATTGGATAAAGGATTTTTTAATTTTGAATTACACTACGAATATAATAGCACAATTAAACTATAAAAACTATTAAAGAATTAAAAACGGTTAACTAATACGAAAAATTAACAAACGTGAATTAAAAATGCGAGCTAAAACTAGAATTTAAAATCTAAAGCACTAATACTAACAAACTTTATGTCTAAAAATCACAAAATTAAAGAGAAAATTTTAGGAAAAAGAATTAAATTTTTTTAACTATTTTTGAATTTTATACGATTTTTTAAAGAAAAATGAATTAACTAAAATAAACTTTTTCTAAAAATTAACACTAAAATTCTATTTTTATTTTTCAAAAATACTAGAATGAAAAAGAAAATTATTACAAAAAGAATTAGATTTTTCCAACTATTTTTCTATTTTCTATGAATTTCTTAAGAAAAAGAAATTACCAAAAACCTATTTTAATTTCTAGAAAATACAAATTCAATTGGAAAAATTAAGAAAAATGATTTTTAACTACTAAAAATGTGCAGAAATTTAATGGTATGAAAATGCCCAATTTTTACTAATCAATTGAACCCTAATTTTGCTAATTAAAACCTAAAACCTAATTTTATTAAACTAATTTTAAAAATATAAAAACTATTTTATTAAACTAAAAGAACAGGGTAGAAAATGCTAAAGATGAAAGTAAAGGGTAGGCGGGGTAAGTAACTAAAATTTACACTATAGTGAAAACAGGACACCCTTAACTATTAAGAAAGTACCAAACAGACCCTACGACTTAAGCACTTTTGAGCTTATTACAAAAGTGAAAATAAGCAAAAACTTAAAACATAAAAGTTGAACCTGAGCTTATCTACTACAACTTTAACAAAAGCACTTTGAACTTTTATCAACTAGATAAGCTAGAAATTAAGCTTTTTAAACTGTATTACAGAAACTATGGTTTTCCTTTGAAATTCCAACTTTTCTAAACTTTTGCTTATTCCTAGCTTATTACTCAATGAAAATAAGAACCAAAAGATGCTATAAGAAGCTTATAGTGTGTACTAAGGATGTCTAAAAAGAAATAAGCTAAGAGTAAACAAGATTAACAAGAAATTTTACTCTTAAAAAGCTAAGGTTCAGCTTAATGACTGTTATTAAGCAATTGCTAATAAGCTAACTAGCTCAAATCTAAATCCTAGAAACTAAAATTTTGGAAATAAGCTATACTATGATTATAAAAGAAAACTAGATAAAAGGATTTTGAAAATAACAACTAGAACTTAGAAATCCAAAAGTCAATCCTTGAAATCTAAGCTGCTGCTAATACCACTTTTGCAGGAAAATAAGAACTAGATTAGAGCTTAAAAATGAAAGTTAAGAGATGAATTATAAAGAGCTAATGGAGTACTATTAAAATGCTTAATACTAATTTCTATCTCCTAATTTCAAGTGCTAAAGAGTAACTAGAAAAGTGATGAGCAACAAGCAGTAGCAACTAAGTTACTACTACTTATGCTGATATACTTGGCAAATTCTTAAGTGCAGGCTAAGTTTCTAAGTTGAGAACTCTTAAACTAACTATCTAAATGTTACTAAATCTACATTAACCAATTTGAACACTAGAATGCTGTAAATCACTAAACTCTAAAACTACTTTGCACTTAAAACTGTCCTGGTGCTGGCAAAAGTTTTTAAAGCCTTAAATTTTGAAATTCTACAAACTAACTTTCAAATCCTCTTTTAAACTTGATTATATCACTTAACACAACTGACTTATGTAAATTTACCTACTAAAGTTGACTTTAAGAGTCAATAACACCTAAATCCAAACACTAGTTAAGAAGTACTGTCCAAACTGAATTTTATCTAAAATCTATTTTAAAACTAAATCTGCTAAACCCTTTTATCTACTCAATCTTAAACTTAACTAATTAATCTATCTAATCAATTAAATCTAAGGCTTATGTTCTAAAATTCACTAGTTACTCAGCTAGCTTTTCCTACTATATGACAGAATTTGAAGAAATGACAACTTAATGGATTCTAGCTACAACAGCTTTAAAACATTTGAATTTCTAACCTAACTAAGCAATATTGAACAGGTTTTAACACACAAAAAGACAATACAATAAGCAAATGAATTAAGCTATTTGACTGCTGAAATTAAAAACATGAATCTAAACCTTTGCACTTGTAGTCTCTGACCCTAGCCACTCTTGTTGAGTGAGTGGCTCTCAAATTCAGAACCTATATGGCACCTTGCCTCTAAAACCTGAGCTTAAGCTCAATTAAGCTGAAATGAGCTTATCAACTCCAAAAGCTTCCAATTACAATCAAATTGAACTCAAATGACCATAGTTGAACTAAAGTAGACAAATACAGTATTTAAAAAGCTTTTAACAACATTTGAACAATTTGTGAACTAGAGAAAACAGAATAAGCTATATTGAGCTTATTTCAAGCTTATTAACTAAAACTGGCTTATTTCTTGAAAACTTGAACACAAACACAACTCTAATAGCTTTATTGCTTTTAAAAGAAGAGTACAAGATAAGAAACAAGAAGTACAATTGACTTGAAAGTTTAAAAAGCTTAATTCAAAAAGATGAATAGTACAAGTAAATTGAAAAGGAAAATTTACAAAAACTAAATTCACTAACTCTCTAACTATATTTCTATCTAACTAACTTCAAAACTGAATTACAAGCTACTATTTATAGGAAAAGATGAGGAGAAGATGAAAACTCTAAGCATTCCTAGCCGTTGGATCTCTTTTATTTGAATCTTAGCCGTTGGATATGATAGGTGAGGTGTTCGCACCAATGGGAGGCTGCCACATCATAAAAATAACGTGGAGATTGTAAATACGAGGTGGGGAAGAGTAGGGAATAGCTGGGAAAAGGGATTTGGGGAAGTTGGGGTTTTGGAAAAACAGGTATAAAACGGTTAGGGGAAAAGTTATAACCCGCGTCTTGTTTGAAAGTTTGTGATAATTGCACAACCAGTCCTTGTGTTTCTTTTCCACAAATGTAGTGTAAAATAAGTTTTGGAATTGTCATTTCTGGCCCTTGTAGTTTAGTAAACAAGAAATGGTTTTGATTTTGGGCTTTTATTGGGCCGAATGGTATAGAAGAATGGCCCAAGGGTATTTTAGTCTTTTTGCATCCTCTTCAAAGGGTATATTGGTCATTTCACTTCAAACTTTGACTTGACTCTTCATGACTTAATTTGACTTTTTCCTTGTGTCGAACTGATCCGGCTTTTGATATTGGCTTCAAATCTCTCTCTTGTACTTGTCTTTTCCGTTTCTTGTCGGTTTTTGCTCGTTTTTGCTCTTTTTGACTTTAGTATCCTTTCCTGTACATTATGACACAAAAGCACACATATTTCCATCTTTTGGCATATTTTTGGCTTTTATTGGCGAAATCCTGGGTATTTTATGTATACAATTTAACACTTATCAGAATATCATAATTTCAAGGGTTTATTATGTGGAAGGACTAGGACACAATCTATTCTCCGTTGGTCAATTCTGCGACTCAGATCTTGAAGTAGCTTTCAGAAAACACACGTGCTTTGTTCGTAATCTGAAAGGTGTTGATTTACTCTTAGGATCTTGGGAAGCCAATCTTTATTCATTGTCAATTGGGGATATGATGGTGTCTTCTCCAATTTGTCTCTTGTCCAAAGCCTCAAAGACCAAATCTTGGTTATGGCACCGCCGATTGTCTCATTTGAACTTTGGTGCTATTAATCATTTGGCTAAAAATGGTCTTGTACGAGGTCTTCCTAAGTTAAAATTTGAAAAAGATCACTTGTGTTCGGCATGTGCAATGGGCAAAAGCAAAAAACAATCACATAAACCTAAATCTGAAGACACCAATCAGGAAAAACTATATCTTCTGCAGATGGATCTTTATGGGCCTATGCGTATTGCAAGTATTAATGGGAACATGTACATCCTCGTCATCATGGATGATTACTCTCGGTTCACATGGTGAAGTATTTAGCATCAAAGGATGAAGCTCCTGATTTCATAATCAAGTTTCTGAAAATGATACAAGTTAGATTGAATGCAACTATCAGGAACAATCGTACAGATAATGAAACTGAGTTTGTCAATCAAACTCTGCGTAACTATTATGAGAATGTCGGTATCTCTCACGTAACATCGGTTACGCGCACTCCACAACAAAATGGTGTCGTTGAAAGGCGAAATCGTACTCTTGTTGAAGCCGCTCGAACAATGTTAATCTACGCAAAAGCTCCTTTATTTCTATGGGCCGAAGCAGTCGCTACCGCATGTTACACCCAAAACTGATCCATTATACAGCGTCACCATGGAAAAAATCCTTATGAGCTCTTACATGACAGAAAACCCGATCTATCTTACCTTCATGTCTTTGGTGCACTTTGCTATCCAAACAATGATAGTGAGAGATTTTCATTGGATATGCACCCAAGAAGAAAGCTTACAGTATCTACAACCGACGTACCCAAAAATTCATTGAAACTATCCATGTTAATTTTAATGAGCTGACGGCCATGGCTTCTGAACAACTCGGTTCAGGACCCGGGCTTCAATCTATGACTCCTGCAACATCCAGTTCAGGACTCGTTACAAACCCTATTCCTCAAAAACCTTGCAATCCACCAATAAGAGATGATTGGGATCGTTTGTTCCAACCTATGTTCGATGAATACTTCAATCCTCCAACAATTGTTGTTTCTCTAGTTCTAGTAGCTAATGCACCTAGAGTTGTTGATTTAGCCGATTCACCTGTGTCTACGACAATTGACCAAGATGTTCCATCAACAAGTATCCCATCAACACAAGATCAAGAACATTCTCTAATTATTTCTCAAGGCTATGAAGAATCACCAAAAACACCACATTTTCATGATGATCCACTTCATGAATCTCTTTATGAAGACTCGAATTCTCAAGGATCGTCATATAATGTAAGACCAATCCATACTCCATTCGAATCACTTGGTTGATGGACTAAGGATCATCCTATAGCAAATGTAATCGGAGATCCTTCTCGTTCTGTCTCCACCAGAAAGCAACTACAGACTGATTATTCATTGTGGGTTTAATTTATACCTTCCTAACATCAGTCGAACACTAAATAACATCAAAACAAGCAATGACCGAACCTCCATGGAGCAAGATGCAAGTCAAGAATAGCATTCAGGAATTTTGAAGCTACAAGTTTGGGAATTAGTGCCGTGTCTAAACCAATCAAAATATGCTTTTGAAATTATTAAAAAATATGGTTGACAGACGAATTTGGTGGGGTACTAAAGAATAAGGCTAGATTAGTTGCTTAGGGATTCAGGCAAGAGGAGGGAATCAATTTTGAGGAATCATTTACACCGGTTACAAGAATAGAGGACATCTATATCTTCATAGCAAATGCAGCCTACAAGAATATGATGATTTTCCAAATGGATGTCAAAATGGCTTTCTTAAATGGCAATCTCAAAGAAGAGGTCTACGTTTCTTAACCAGAAGGATTTGTGGATCAGGATAACCCATCGCATGTGTATAAGCTCAAAAAGGCCTTGTACGGACCCAAACAAGCACCACGTGCATGGTACGACATGCTGTCAAGTTTCCTCATTTCACAACATTTCTCCAAAAGTGCAGTTGATCCAACACTCTTCATATGGAAAGCAGGAAATGACTTACTACTGGTGCAAATTTATGTTGACGTTATAATATTTGCATCCACTAATACTGCTTTGTGTAATCATTTTGCTAATCCGATGACCACTAAGTTTAAGATGTCGATGATGGGGGCAAATGTCATTCTTTTTAGGATTACAAATTTCTCAAAGTCCTAGAGGCATCTTCATAAACCAATCAAAATATGCTTCTAAAATTATTAAAAAATATGGTTTGCTAACTATTGATTATGTAGACACACCTATGGTAGAAAAGAATATACTAGATGAAGATCTACAGGGGACACCAGTTGATGCTACACTTTACCGTGGCATGATTGGATCCCTTATATATCTGACATCCAGTACACCTGATTGTGTTGTAGTAAGGTATGTGATTTTATGATTTCAAGTTTTAAATTTATATTTTGACTACTTAACCAAAAATAACACTTTAACGGGCAGTGTACCCGATCGGTGGTAGTTTCATGGTAAGTAGGTTATCGATCACTAAGATCGAGAAACAATCTTTCAATTTATTAGTATTTTGGTTGTCTAAAATAAGTTAATTCTATTATATGCTAAACCTATGCTAAACTTATGTTAATCTTAAATCTAACAGATAAGGGGGTTTTTCAGCTTGAGAGACTGGCACGGGTTTTATGGTGACTAAAATCAACTTAAGACACTAAAACACACGCAAGCCAATTAACAAAAAGATAAAAGAGCGGTCTAGCCAGATATAAGAAAATTGTATTAACCATTATTAATTCAATCAGAACGTTGGTTTGTTTATTTAGTGCAATGATTACTTATCTCGAGGTGTCATATCATTCATAAGATTAAGGCGATACTTCTTCCTTAAACCTAGATATGTTGAATTCTATCATAATTAAACACATCCGCATAAACCATCCTTATTTGCTGATTATAATCTATCTTAGGGATTAAAGCAATGGTGATCTTGTTAAACCCTAGCTCATAGAGACTTTACCCACTTACTGCTTAATGGCAATTCATACACTAGTAGTCCACTAACCAAGTCCTTACCAATTAATTGAGAACATACTCGTTGATCCCTTGGTCACCTGCTGGTCCAACTAAGCTCACAATCTAAGGGCAAAGATATGTCGTTATTTGTGATCCTATTGGTCTAGATGTATAAATCACTATATGGAGAGCCATCCCGGCATCTAGATTACTTGGTCCGTATCACTAGATCCAGTTGAATGATAGGTCGCATCCAAAAACACGTAAACAAGTATTAATTGATAAACATAAACAAGCAATCAACGATAAATTAAGTAATTGAGATAAATAAACCAAACATTCAGATCTTCATAATAATGGCTAATACCCGAAGGTATTAGCCTTCAAACGTCATAATCAATATAAGAATAATAATTTATTGTAACATTTCATATTTAAGGTCACTATTTTATCCCGAGCTTATATTTAATTTCTAAATTTTATAGAATTAATTTTATTATTTTAGCTGGTTTTTACAAAAATCGTCGTTTTAATCATTCGCGATTTCTACTTTAGATATTTATTCGTTTTAGCGATCGAGAAATCAACAATTCTATATTTTAACTTTGAGAGATTAATTATTTTTATTTTAGTACATTTTTTATTTTTATTCGTGTTTGGCAGAAACCGCGTCAAAATCGTGTTTTTACAAACTGTAACGAGTTAAATAGGTGATTGGGCCCGGAAACTAAGTAATACAAATTTTAGCAAGAAGAAGATACCCAACCAAGCCCACCCATAAGGGAGGGCCGGTTATTAAGCAAAACAAACGACCCTTCTTTTTATTTTTATTTTAATTATGGAAAAATCTAATTCCTAATAAAGCTCCTAAGTATATATAGTCAATACCCCACTCAAAATATTTTATAAACACACACAGACATAGAGGAGAAAAACGTTTCATTCCCCCTCTCTTCTCTATGTCGAACGCATAACCAAGAAAACCCCCAAGAATCATCATCCAAAAATTCCTAAATCATCTCTATTTACTTTAAATCAATCCTATAATAAACCCTAACCATCCTCCACCACTAAAAAACACCATGCATCAAGATTCATGACTTCTTGATTTTTACAAGACTTTTGATTCTAGGGTTTTATTGAAATTGGATATAACAAGATCATCAAGAGTAAGTGTTTTTAAACAAGTGGGGTGAGTTTAATCAAGTTTTGGGTCTTCTTTGGTCCTTGTGGTGCTCGATCGAACCTCAAACCCACAAGGGTTTGGTATTGATTGATTTTCTTCTATTTGATTCGTGTTGTAAGTCTTTCTTTTCATCTTTTGATTGTCGTTTTGTTATATATATCCATGCATGTATTAGATTGTATGTCAGCCATTGAAGTTCATGCATGTTGCGTTTTTGAGAGATGGTATAGTTTAGGATAATTAGCATGATTAATATTTTAGTTTGAGCATATTAGAGTTGTTGTTGATACGAAATATTGGCGATTTGAAGGTGTTATAGAACCCTTATTTAGATCAGAAAGTTTAGGCTCTTGTCGGCAAAATTGTGATGTGATCAACTGAGTTTTGATTTAGGATTATGATAGGTTATGTCCGTAGCTTCGTGTCGCTAGTTCGCGCGTCCGATAACTCTTAAAAACGAGTAAGATATGCCCGATAGAAGTTTGAAAAGTGGAATGGTTAAATTCTGCACTAGGTGTTTTATGCAGAATTTTGAGTCGTTTTGTAAGTACCATACCTTGGTCATTTTAAAAGCTTTCCTAGGTTTTCCGGAGGTTATAACTAAGTACATCGAATCTACTTTCCAACGAAAGAAGCCTCTCAGATTTTTAGTACTTAAAAGTGGATCAAAAGGGTGTTACAAAAATGGTTGTCGAAACTGCGTTTCTGCGACAGAATTTAGGTTCCAAAGATGTAGTAAGCAGACATATCAAAAATTAATATTTTTAACGAAATTTAAACTGTAGCATGTCCATAATGTGTGTGAATTATTGGAATTTTTCTAGATTTTTCTGGAGGGTTTAAGGGGGTTTGCTCATGCCAAACTTTGGCAAGGTTCTAGCAGACCCTGTTTCAGACATATTGTGTTGTGGAATTTTTGAAAAATGGTTAGACATATTAGGAACTTTTGGAAAAAAATGTAGTAACTTGTCTATAAATATAGGAGTCTAGGAATGGAAGATAGGCGACTGTTATGGTCATTTGGTATTTCTTTAGGCGCCGTCAAGTGACTAGTAAAACCGATAAAATTTCAAAAAATGTAAGTTGTGAGACTATTAGTGGTATTCATTCATGGATTCTCTAACATAAGATTTCTTACATGCTAGCATATGTATTGTAACATCCCCAAATCTGGGTTGCAGCGGAATGTTGAATATCCAAGGGCGTTACTTCATAAATCAATAGCACAAGATATGAGAACGACCACTAAACGTGTCATTTAAAAAGATACATTGGATTTAACAAAATACTTGTTCATTACATAAGCTCATGGCTTCAAATTGTTCGACAACATAAGTAAAGATTTCAGTTTATAACAAATGTCCCAAAATGTAATACGCCCCAAATCTTTAGTATTGACTCTCTCCAAAGAGTGACCCCCAATGTATCTTGGCACCTCGTGCCTTATTGACCTGAGAAAACATGCTTAAAATGTCAACATAAAGTTGGTGAATTCATAGGTTTATGTATGTAAATTGTAGAACCGCAAGATTTCCAAGTGTATGATTAAGCAACAAATGCAAACATCATAAAAAGTAATTACGTTTTCCTAAGCTCATGACACTGAAGATCGACATGTATGAATGAAATAAATTGCCAATATTTGCCCGTGAATGATGTTCTAACCCTTAACATCCTAAATCCGACATAGTATACGTTTGTTGTCCGGCAAACCGGCATAGTGAGCGCTACTCACCCAAACGGGGATGTCAATCCCAAATAGATCTATTTATAACACTCGCGCTCGCAATCTAGCAATTGACAGTTCATGATAAAAGGGCTTAGTGGGTTATCACTACTTAGACAAACAGGTACTCATGGTATAAAATGTACACTTGCGTCTAATTTGTAAAACAAAGCATGTTCTCACCCCAAAGATGTAAATCATTTAAATGAATGTAAAACGTGGGGCTATGAACTCACCTTAGTAAGTAGTCCTCTGAAAATGATAATATATCCAAGTATAGCAAATGAATCACACTGTCAAATACCTAAGTAAATACGACCAGTCTTAGTCTACAATTTAGGCTAAAGACTCAATGTATAAACTATAATAAATTGCTAGTTTATATATACTGTTATCACTTGTGTGTAGATTCAAACGTTTAATTGAAGTTTGTATCACTTGAAGGTGCTTTTGGGAAGGTATACGATTTTACATGATCTTGTGTACGTATAAACGTTACTAATAAATATTCCTATTTATTAAGTTGTAGGTTAACCGGTATACTATCCGGATGTCATTCGTCCGATATGTCAAGTGTTTATTAAATTTACTTTATAAAATAACCCTTAGGTTTTCCATAATTACAAAACAGCCCCTGGGTTTATAAAATATATACTATTTTATATTTTAAACCCTTAAGTTTCCACTTGTACACATTTGGTCCTTTAACTTTACCAAATTACCCTTTAGGTCCTTATATGTCCCAATAGTCCCTAAAGTTTTAGAAATGACAAAACAGTCACTTAACTTACAAAAATAGTGAGTTGACAGAATTGAACCCTCAAGTTTCAAAGTTTACACATTTAGTCCCTTAACTTGTAAAAATCACATTTATAGCCCGATTAAGTTCTAACAACTGACAATTGGTTTTATTACTTTCAAATAAGCCATAGAAGCTGAGACTTCTTATAAATAAGTTGGGATGAGCTTATTTATGCTTATTGGGCTTAACGAGCCTTATTAGGTCTGTTAAGGTCCAATAAGCTATTTAATGGTCCGAATGAAGTTTCACGAGTACATAAGCTCTCCTTAAGCTCATTAAAGACTAATAAGCTGAAAAATAAGCTCTGGTGAGCTTATTCGAGCTTATTAGGCTTGTTAGCCCAATAACTCAACCTAAAAGTTTGTAAAAACGGTTTCTTAGGTTATACAACTTATTTTCTAGACTCATTAAGCTTATTCAGGTATGATTAATCTGGCTTAACTTCGTGGCTTATCCAATAAGCAAATAGGCCCTCGGTAATGGGCTTTTGACCCCATTGCGAGCCCGATAAGGGTTATACATGTTTGGGCTTAATCCGTTTAGGCCCATTTACTTGTCTAAGGTTATAATAAGCCTTATAAGCTTGTTAAGCACACAAATAAGCTGCCGAAGCTTATTTATAGCTTATGGTCCTTGTTGGTTCACGATCATAGGCTAACAAGCCTAATGATGGTCCGGTTTGGTTTTTGAATCATCCTAAGGGTCCATACTAGTATGAATAAGTTTGTAGGATCCTAAATGAGCTTATAGAGCTTATAAATAAGGTGTGGCTCATCGGGTGGGCTTATTGGACCCATTTGGCCTGGTTCGTAGCTATTAGGCTAGAATGGCCCAATTGGAGTTTAACTTATGCATGCTTTGTTATGTATATGTTCATTAAGTTTTCCTAGTTCCATCAATAAGCTCGAATGAGCTTATTAATAAGCCATGGTCTCTGTAGTTAGGCCTGTTGGGTCGTACGTGGGCTATTGGGCTTGATAAGTCCGTAAGCCCTTGTTTAAGCCCCTTTAATCCCGAGATAAGCTAAACTACAAGCCATGCTTAACCCTTGGTGGGCTTCGTGGCCCAACAGTGGACATATACGTCCACTGTGGGTGTATATGTTTTGTGTTTTGTGGTGATTAACCCTAGATCGAATACATTGAGCTCATGTGTTCTATTTATGGTTCGTTTTACACATGCAAGCGTTAAATGAGGTCGTATACACTTTCCCAAGTCACACCATCGTGTTTTCATTAAGTGTTTACGTGTGGATTATAAATTACTCGCGAAATAGGGTCTTTGGATTGCGTTGGTATCCAAGTTCTCCATATAAACGAAACGTTTTAAGTTCTTGCTTGTTTTTAAGTCACGTTACGTGTTTCCTTACATTTTAACACCACACAAGTTGTTATACACAATAACATTGTGTATAACACGTCTAATTTTGCATTTAACATGCGTGACTCACGCTAGCAAATCAAAATAAATATATATAGTATATATATAATATAAAATATATATATATATATATACATTATATATATATATATAGTATATAAAATATATTTATATACATACAACACACACATATATTACGTGACATGAAGGCTAGTTAACAAGAAAACACGTATAAGCAAGCAAGTATGGGTGATATGGGTTCGAATGTGACTTACAAAAGGTCCTTAGACTTGTTTCGAGTGTACGCGAGCTAAGTGACCAACCACGTATGCGAGACACGACCCAAATGATAAACCAAAGATCCAAGCTTAGTATACACCCAACCCTTAGCTCGTATATTCCCTTGTGGCCTCGTTATATAAACCCTAGCGCATGTTGTGAGTTCAAATGAAATGAACGAATGTATTTGTGTGCGGTTTGTGATCCGACACAAAGGAGAGGAAGTGTTTATCCTTTTTGAGAATGTGTGAGTTTGTAAGAGTGTAAAATGGTAAAAGTGAGTGTGTATTTATAGGCAAACACTTAGTTACATGCTTCCTAGTCACATAAACAAACCAAATCATGCCCTAGGTTAGTGGTTTCATGGTTTCTAGTTAACTTCACATGGTTTTGGTAATACCTTTTAAGTGCATTCCTTAGTTGCCATATATTTGTACAAGATTTACTTAGATAATGAAACCTTATGATTTATATACATATATATGTTGTGCCGTGGATATCCAAGAGAGAAAAAGAGCAAAAGGTTATTATCCTTTGTGTAATAAGGTTAACTAGGGACAAATTGTACATGGTTTAATTAGGCAAGTGATGTACATGTACTTAGGGATCAAAAAGAGGATTTGTTAGCTAGTAAATCACAAGGGACGAATGGTTTGAGGGTTTTTCTTACCCACATTCGGCCAACAAGGGTAAATAACACAAGAAATTAATAAACTTTGTGTTTAAGGATTTATAGTGGTTATTAGTTTGAGTCTAGGTATGTCTAGGTATTTCCGAGGTGTGTCTAAATGTATTTTATTGCGAAACGTAAACCCTTTACGTGACCAATAGAAATATAATACGGAAAGTTAATAATTATCTTCTTAATAATTATATATTGCTTGGTCGATGTAAACCTTCATTTATTGGATGACCGCTTACATTAAATGATTACTTCTAGTCTACGTGATTTAGCTTAAAAGTTAAATTAAAAGTAACCGCGTATTGGACCAAAATAAATAGTGATGAATAATAGGAATCGTGAAATGACCTGAAATTGAGAAATGTTACAGTCTCCACCCGTTAAAAGAGCTTTGTCCTCAAAGCTTAAGACCTTGTAGCGGATGACGAAGCCCAGTTTGTGAAAAGCTATGGGTATTTCTGTTTGAACGAATCTTCACGTTCCCAGGTGAACTCAGGACCCCTCCTAGAGTTCCAGCGAACCTTAACCAATGGTATCCGGCTTCGCTTTAATCGTTTGATCTTTCGTTCCATGATTTCAACGGGCTCTTCCATAAACTGGAGCTTATCGCTAACATGAATTCCTTCTAACGGCATGACTAATGGTTTGTCAGTGTAACATTTCTTTAGATTTGACACATGGAAAGTATGATGAACTCTGCTCAACTCTTGGGGAAGTTCCAGCCTGTAGGCAACTTTCCCAACATTGGCTAACACCTTTAAAGGTCCGACGTATCTCGGATTCAGCTTGCCCCACTTACCGAATCGTACAACCCCTTTCCAAGGCAAGACCTTGAGCATAACCCTATCCCCAACTTCGAACTCCATCGGCTTTCGCTTCTGATCAGCGTAGCTCTTTTGTCGATCCTGAGCAGCTTGCATCCTTTGCTTGATCAGGATGATCTTTTCCGTTGTTTCTTGGATCAATTCCAGACCAGTCAGTTGGGCTTCTCCAACTTCGGCCTAGCACACCAGTGATCGACATTTTCGACCATACAGTGCCTCATAAGGTGCAGCCTTTATGCTAGCGTGGTAACTGTTGTTATATGAAAACCCGACTAGTGGCAAATGCTTAACCCATCCTTTGCCATAATCGATCACGTAAGCACGTAGCATGTCCTCGAAAGTTTGAATAGTCCTCTCGCTCTGGCCGTCAGTTTCTGGATGGTACGCAGTACTCATACTTATATCTGTACCCAAAGCTTTCTGAAATGATTTCCAGAAATTGGATGTGAATCTCCCATCACGATCACAGATAATCGAAGCAGGTATCCTGTGTATTGCTACTATCCTGTTCAAGTACAACCTTGCCAACTTGTCCAATGGGTCATTCTCCCTTATTGGCAAGAAGTGAGCAGATTTTGTAAGTCGATCCACAATCACCCAGATGATGTCAAAACCTTGTGAAAACTTAGGAAGTTTGGTGATAAAATCCATCATGATATTATCCCACTTCCATTCGGGTATTGCTGGTTGTACTAACAGTCCTGATGGCCTTTGGTGTTCAGCCTTGACCCTTGCACATGTCAAGCATTTAATAACATATGTGGCGATGTCCGCTTTCATATTGGGCCACCAATATAGATTTTTCATGTCATGGTACATCTTTTTAGAACCAGGATGGATAGAGTATTTTGACTTGTGAGATTCGTGCATGATCACGGATCTTAAGTCTCCATAGCAAGGTAACCAACTCCTGCCGTGTAAACTTAGAGTTCCATCAACGCGTGGTTCCAACCTTTCCTTGGGTATGTCCTTTCTGATCATACCGCCTATATCTTCATTCACAAGATTCTCTGGCTTCTAAGCTTCGGTCTAAGCTTCTAAAATTCATTTGGGAAGATCCAAGCTAATAGTCATAACTAAGGCTCGAACCTGCAGTGGCTCAATCCGTTCCTTACGGCTCAATGCATCCGCCAGTACGTTTGCCTTCCCTGGATGATAACGAATGTCACAATCGTAGTCACTTAGCAATTCTAGCCAACGGCGCTGCCTTATGTTAAGCTCTTTTTGATCAAGAATGTGTTGTAGGCTTTTATGGTCGGTGAACACGGTGCATCTGGTTCCATATAGATAGTTTCTCTATATCTTTAGAGCAAACACTACCGATCCAAGTTCTAGATCATGAGTGGTGTAGTTCTTCTCATGAACTTTTAACTATCAAGAAGTATAGGCAATCACCTTCTCTCTCTGCATTAACACAACGCCTAAGCCTTTATGTGAAGCATCACAATAGACCACAAAGCCTTTGCTTCTTTCAGGCAAAGCTAGAATTGGCGCACTGCACAACTTCTGCTTTATTAACTAAAACGCGTTCTCTTCCTTTTCACCCTAATCAAATTTGTTTCCTTTTTACGTAAGCTTTGTCATTGGTTTAGCAATCTTTGAAAATCCCTCGATGAACCTTCGATAGTACCCAGTAAGACCTAAAAACTGGCGGATCTCCGTTGGTGTCTTAGGAGATGCCCAATCTTTGATAGATTCTATCTTGGCTGGATCCACGTGTATGCCTCTGCTATCAATGACATGCCCGAGAAATTGTACCTTCGGAATCCAAAATTCACATTTTGAAAACTTGGCATACAACTTCTCCTTCTTAAGCAATTCCAAAATGTCCTTAAGATGTTCTTCATGCTCTTTCTTGTCCTTTGAATAAATAAGTATGTCATCGATGAAGACAATTACGAACTTATCCAAGTTAAGGCTCATATCTCGGGTTCCTGAGGTCCAGAATACCGCAGGTGCGTTTGTTAGCCGAATGGCATAACCTAGACTCGTACATGACCTTACCGAGTTCAAGTCGTTCCTTTGGAATGTCTTGCTCTCGTACTCTAAGCTGGTGATATCCTGATCTCAGATCTATCTTCGAATAAATACTGGATCCTTGGAGTTGATCAAATAGATCGTCGATCCTCGGGAGTGGATAACGATTCTTCACTGTCAGCTTATTTAACTCCCGGTAGTCAATGCACATCCTGAATGACCCATCCTTCTTTTTGACAAACAAGACCGGGGCTCCCCAAGGTGAGGAACTAGGCCTTATGAATCCTTTGTCGGAAAGCTCTTGTAATTGTTCCGATAATTCCTTCATTTCGGATGGAGCCAATCGATACGGTGCTCGAGCTACGGGTGCGGCTCCTGGAATTAAGTCGATTTGGAATTCCACTGGTCGAGCCGGAGGAAGACCCGGCAAGTCCTCGGGAAACACTTCAGGAAAGTCTCGGACGATTGGTACGTCCTTAATTTGTTTTCCTTCCGACTTGTCCTCCTCTTTCTTGGCGGATATCTGCGCCAAAAAGACCTGGCATCCCTTCGCCATGTACTCTTGAGCTTTTGAACATGAGATAACTGTCAACCGAGATTCTCTCCCGTTGCTACTTTCGTTGCCACAAAAAGTCAAAGTTTCATTCCCATAGGGAACTTGAACAAGTTTCTCATCGCACACGATCACGGCGTGACATCTTCTTAACCAGTCCATACCGATAATGATGTCGAAACTACCCAGTTCTACGGGCATTAGATCTATGTGGAACGGATGGTCTAAGAAATTTAAAGTGCAACCTCGTATAATAGTGTCTATCCCGACTATTTTCCCATCAGCTAATTCGACATCATAACTATTTTCTAATGGAGTTGGGGCGATGTTAATCAGGGAACTAAATGCAGTGGATATAAAGCTTCTATCGGCACCAGTGTCGAATAAGATAGATGCATAGTGGTTGTTTAAGAGGAACGTACCCGTAACGACATTGGAATCCGGGTTTCCCGATGCATTCCCTCTCTTCTCTGCATTCCCAACTGCATACACCCAGCCTTGTGCATTCCCATTTCCTCCATCCTTATTCTTCAACTTAGGACAATCTCTCTTGAAATGCCCTGGTGCTCCACACTCAAAACAACCATTCCCTTTGGGAGCTGCCCCATTTCCCTTCTGAGTATTAGCAACATTTGTGTTACCAGTACTCCTGCAATCGCGGGCAAAGTGCCCTACTTTGTTGCACTTGTGGCACTTCTGGGTGCACGGGCCATTGTGGTGAAAATGGCACTTGGTGCACTTGGGCAAAGATCCCCCATACGGCTTCTTTTCGCCTGTCCCCATATTGTAGACCTTGACGACATTCTGCCTCTTGAAGGGTTGTTGTTGGTGACCATGGTTGTTTCTGGATGAATCATCAGCCTTCCTTTTGTTGTCAGACTGCCTTTCTGTGTAGGTGCGGAGTTTCTGATCCATCAAGTCGTTGGCCAACTCAATAGTCTCATCCAACGTCTTGGGTCTGGCATATTTGACGTTCACATAAATGTTGTCAGGAAGTCCACTGATGTACTTGTCAACCTTCTCGGTTTCGTTGGCAACAAACTTGGTACATATTAAGGTTAGCTCTTGGAAACGTTCAGTGTATGTTGGAACATCGTTCCCCTTGACCTTTAGGTTCTACAGCTTGATTTCTAGTTTCTTGATTTCTCCATGCGGACAATACTTGTCCGTTATCTTTTTCTTGAGTACTTCCCAAGGAATTGCATATGCCTCAGGACCTAAGGTTCTTATCTGACCATTCCACCAAGTCAAAGCAGCACCTAATAGAGTGCAGGTGGTAAACTTCACCTGATTCTCAATAGCACAACCACTGATATTGAAAACTGACTCCATCTTCTCAATCCACTGAGTCAAACCGACCACGCCTTCAGTCCCCTTGAAGTTCAAAGGTTGACACTTTATGAAGTCAGCGTAAAAACAAGGGCGCTCAGTTTGCACATTCCTTCGGTTATCTAGTGTAAACTGTAGCTTCCATCTCCATTAGTGAAGTTTCGCAGAAGGGCTTGATCAATCATAGCTTGGATGGATTCCAGGGTTATGTTGTTTGGGTTGGTGTTGTTAGGAGTAGTATTCGGTCCTCGTCTTGTCGCAGGTGCCATGATTCGTCTACAAGTCGAAATCATAAAAGAACAAAACACGTGAGGTCACAACATAAAACAAGTGTTACATAATAATTTACAGATGTGATGTTAACACAAGAGAGGTATATAGTACAACATAATACATCTATTTCATTCATAACTTATATTTTTTTTACATGACATAGTTTCTGATTACACAAAATACAATACAAAAGATCTAAGGCTATGCTAGCAGGGGAAAACCCCTAATACTTAACATGCCTGTACAATGACCTAGCAAGATAATAACATAAGCTACTAGACGTGACTGTCAGCATCCCCAGAAGCATCCTGATGATCTGGAATCCTAATATCTGGTGTTGGCTGCCTAGCTCTCTGCTATCCTCGCAGTGCTAGCAACTCGGTCTGCATGTTGCTCATGTCTCGCCTCATGTCTCTCATCACACGGAGAGTCTCTACCATCTATGCCTGACACCTACGGTCAGTCTCTCGAAGCGCTGCTATCTCAGCCTGCTGCATCTGAAAGCGAGTCTCATGTACCTGATGTTGTGTCTGAATAAGAGTAGCCTGCAGCTGTAGCCGTGTCTGATGTGCCCGGAGATGGGTCTCGTGTGCATACACATGATCACGGTGGGTCTGAAGCTCCTGATGGGTCGCATGACTCAATCCTATTAAGTGAGCCCAAGCCTCTCAGGAAGCATAAGCCTCCTCCACCACCATCTATACTGTCTCCTGGAGAGTCATCCTATCCCCCATAAGTAAGTCGACCCGCTGCGAGTCCATATCGACTCGCTGTGATATACGAGACCTACTATCCCGAGCATCCTCTAGTAAGGCATACAAGTCCTGTGTATCATGCTCATAGAGCTCAACAAGCTCTGTGTTAGGATTTATGTTTTAGTAAGTTAGTACCGACAGTACAAATAGTTAGTACTGTTAGTTATAATTAGTACCGACAGTACAAAATGTAAGTACTGTTGGATTAGTTAGTACCGTTAGTTAGAAAATAGTTAGTACCGTTTATGAGATATGTTTGACCTCTGGTAGGTCTAGCAGTAGAACTCTCCCCGACCTCGTATCTGGAGCCTAGGGTGGACAAATACAACCTCTTGCGGGGAGGCTGCTCAGACTCGGGAATATCATCCCTACGGTCAACAGGTGGTGGTATGTATAGAGATGGTGGTAGTGGTGGTAGTGGAGGTGATGGTAATGCGGCAGTAACTGCATCAATAAGGGCCTGAGTGGATGTTATCCTAAGTGTCTGGATTTGGGTTGGACACCCAGATGATGGTAGTAAAGGTGATGGCACAGGTGGTGGTGATGAATGTGCAGGTGGGGCTGTGCACCTAGCAAGGCGCTCTCCTGCAGAGGGTGGTGATAGTGAGATAGGTGGTGATGGTGATGGAGTAGTCATGGCCAGAAGTCTCTCAACCTCTGCCTCTGGTGGAAGGGATATGGAAGCCTGAGGCCGGACGGTAATCCTAGCCCCAATAGTAATGTCAGTGGAGGATGGTGGTATAACAGGCTCTGTTCCCTCAGGTGGGGAAACAGGCTCATCAGCAGGTACAACAACAGCAGAGTCGGCTGGAGCTAAGTAGTCCTCTTCCTCCTCATCATCATTATCCTCATCCTCATCATCGGCGTCATCTCCAGATGAATCGCCATCATCATCATCTCCATCATCTCCCCCGTCCATAAGATAGTCAACCAGACCATCCTCTGTCTCATCATCCTCGTACTCCTCTGGATCCTCCTCGGGATCTGACTTAGTAACATATCTGGGTGACTCAGTAGTAGGTGAATCAACATGAGGTAATGGCTGCTCCTCAGCTGGAAACTCATGCTCATCCTCCAATGGTATATACTCAGGGTATATAGGCTTTGGCATGTAGTCAGGATCATGTGCCTGTACGAACATAGGCTTATGCTCATCCTCGTCCTAAGGAACTGGCGGTGTCTGTGGATCCTCTGGGCTTGGTATGTAATCCGGTGATGGTGGGGCTACTGGCTGTATAGGGAGTCCGTCGTATCCTAATATGATGACACGTGGAATGCCTCCATCAGATATCTCCTCATCGGCTCCCCAGAAGACTCTGCCTGGCTCCGAATCGATGTAAACAGAAGTGTAGGTAAACGCAGATGACGTAGAAGACATGACTACTACAAAAAGCAAAAATAACTTATATAAGTATTTCTTATAAGAGAGATCGGTATGTTATGTCTATAAGCTTTAATTATAAGAGTGGTCTTTATGTCATATCTATAAGACTCTTATAGTACTATACGTAATATAATTTATATACGTATGCCAATCATGTAAGCATATATCCTAGATGCAAACAAGTAATGTATGTATATCCCGTGCAAATCCCATTTGTGAAAATAGCGTTTGAAAATGGTTATAGTCTAGACAAAAACTTTTGACCTGGTTCTCTATAACCTTGGCTCTAGATACCAATCTATAACACCCCTAAATCTGGATCGCAGCGGAATGTTGAATATATCTGAGGGCGTTACTTCATAGATCAATAGCACAAGATATGAGAACGACCACTAAACGTGTCGTTTGAAAAAGATACACTGGATTAACAAAATACTTGTTTGTTACATAAGCTCATGGCTTCAAATTGTTCAACAGTATAAATAAAGATTTCAGTTTATAACAATTGTCCCCAAAATGTAATAAGACCCCAAATCTTTAATATGACTCTTCAATTATTGACTTCCAATGTATCACTGCACCTCATGCCTTATTGACCTGAGATTACATGCTTAAAACGTCAACAAAAAGTTGGTGAATTCATAGGTTTATGTAAATCAATAGTAGGACCGCAAGATTTCCAAGTGTATGATTAAGCAACAAATGCAAACATCATAAAAAGTAATTACATTTTCCTAAGCTTATGACACTGAAGCTCGACATGTATGAATGCAATAAATGCCCGTGAATGATGTTCTAACCCACAACATCCCAATCCGACATGGTATACGTTTATTGTTCGGAAACCCGGCACAGTGAGCGCTACTTACCCAAACGGGGATGTCAATCCCAAATAGATCTATTTATAACATTCGCACTCACAATCTAGTGATTGACAGTTCATGATAAAGGGCTCAGTGGGTTATCGCTACTTAGGCAAACACGTAATCATTGTATAAAATGTACACTTGCGTCCAATTTGTAAAACAAAGCATGTTCTCACCCCAAAGATGTAAATCATTTAAATAATTGTAAAACATGAGGCTATGAACTCACCTTAGTAAATAGTCCTCTGAAAATGATAATTATATCCGAGTATGAATCATCGTCAAATATCTAAGTAAATATGGCCAGTCTTAGTCTGCAAATTTAGGCTAAAGACTCAATGTATAAACTACAATATCTTGCTAGTTTATATATACTGTTATCACTTGTGTGGTGGTGCACATGTTTTATGTATTTATATTCACTTGATGGCTCTTGGGAAGGTATACGATTTCACACATTCTTGTATACGTATAAAAGTTATTAATAAATATTCGTATTTATTAAATCGTAGGTTTACTTGTATAATATCCGAA
The DNA here is from genome assembly GCA_026074375.1 of Tanacetum coccineum. NCBI lineage: Eukaryota > Viridiplantae > Streptophyta > Magnoliopsida > Asterales > Asteraceae > Tanacetum > Tanacetum coccineum. The sequence goes on from BQNB010002732.1 coordinate 84,287, forward strand.
TATAATTCGTCCGATTTGCTAAGTGTTCATTAAATTCACTTTTGTTTATAAAATAACCCTTAGGTTTTCCATAGTTACCAAAATAGCCCCTAGGTTTAATAAATCTATACTATTTACATTTTTTAACCTTCAAGTTTCAAAGTTTACACACTTAGTCCTCCAACTTTTCAACAATTATATTTTTAGTGCTTATATCCTCAAACAATCTTTTAAGTTCCAGAGTTGTTAAAACAACCTCTAGAATTTTAGGAAATAGTTTTTGACAGTTTTGACCCTTAAGTTTACATATTGTCTTTTTTTTGGGGGTAAAAGGAACAATCAGTCTCCGGTTAATCCCTAAACTTGTAAAAATCACATTTTAAGCCCGTTTAAGTTCTAACAAGTGGTAATAGACTTCATTTGACTCCAATAAGCCATATATGCTGTCACAATTTACAAATAAGCTCGGATGAGCTTATTTGAGCTTACTGGGCCTTAAAGTCCATTAAAAAGCCCGTTAACCATTCATAAAAGTTTAGTCTTATCTAAGCTGGGTCTATTAGCACAAACAAGTTTCATTAAGCCCAATTAAGTTTAATAAGCTGTTTATAGCTTATTTATAAGCCGTAAGCCCTTTATGGGCCTGTTGGGCCTTATATGTTCACAAATTTGACTAGAAGTCCAAGTTTAGGCCCGTTTACTATTTAATTAGATTAAGAGTTCAAGTTTACTTCCAATGAGTTCATTTAAGCCTATTGAGCTTATAATTAAGCCACACACCCCTTGGCGGGTTGTTGGGCCCTTAATGGGCCTCACTATTTGATTGCCGAGCCCATTAAGCTCACAAAACTTTCAAGTTAGTTTAACAAGGACCTGGTCATGCGTGTTCATCCTAGTTTTCTTCATACAAGGTTCGTATAAGGACTAGACACTACTCCACGTCTACTAGTATGTAACGTGAGTCCATATGTGGTTTTCTAGCCTCGTAAACTTATGTGGCGAGCTAGGATTCAACCATAGTTTCCACAAAAGTCATCAAAACCCTAATCCTAGTCCTTACAAGTCGTACTTCCTATGGTCCTTAGCAAGCGAGTTTTCTTACATGATTATGTGTCGATGTTTACTAATATGCACACGTTCAATACTTAGTTAACCAAGTTTCATCTTTTAAATCCCTTTACCACCACAAGTTCGATAACAAGTCATATATAACACATATACATACACATATATATACGTGACATGCATGGTGCGAAACCATGCATGTTCATGTCCCAAAGTTTCAACCAAAAACCCTAGGACGAGCAAGGAAACAAGTCAAACTCACAAGAACCTTGAGGTTCTTGTTCGGGACATGCATGGTGAACCATGCATGCTTTACGTCACTTAGGCGTGTTACACCCAAGCCAAACATGACTTTAGTCACAATGGCTCAACAAGGATACAAATATGGGTCGAGCTAGTCACACTACAACCTTGAAGTTAAGTGTGCGTGACATGCATGGTGCATACCATGCATGCTCACGGCTCCTTGGCTTGAACCAAAACAAACCAACCACGACCCATGTTGCGAATGCATTACGAACGAAAGGAACAAGGGCGAAACAATAGAGACTTACAAAGGTCCTAAGTTTTGCGAGGAAGACGAGATGATGTCGAGTAGAAGAAACGAGACCCTACTGTGATTGTGGCTTGATGCTTGCGATGTCACAAGAAAGAAATCAAAAGAAATTTGTGTCTTGTGCTTCTGTGACCCACGTCTAAACAAGAGGGAAAAAATGAAGAGGTTGCGGTCTCTTCGTTGGTTGGCTGTGAACCGAGCAAGGAGAAGAAACACAAAATGGAATTGTGTTTCTTGTTTAAAGTTTAGTGAGTTTTGTTTGTGTGAGTTTTCAAGAGTGTGAAATGGTGTAAGTGTTCAAGTATTTATAGGCCAATGCTTAGTTAGCTCTTCTAGTCACACTAACTAGACCAAAACCGAACCAAGTCCTAGTGGTTTAGTGGTTTCTAGTTCATTAGACATAGTTTTCTTAAACTACTAAGTACATGTTTTAATTACCTCTAAGATGTACAAGATTTTGCTAAGATATGCAAATCTTAAGGATTTAGTGTGTGTGTGTTGTTTAGCCGCGGCAACCAAGGAAAACAAGAAACAAATGGTTATTAACCATTGGGTATTTAGCTAATTAGAGACCATAAGTACATATCTTAATTAAACATAAGATGTACAAGTACTTTAAGTGATACTAGGAAGATTTTTGGTGATTTGTGTGTGGTTTTGCTTGTAGCCGTGGTATCCAAGAGAAAAGGAGCAAGAAATGTTGTCATCCAATGTATAATGTAGCTTAACTAAGAACATTAAGGACTAACATTAATTAAAGAGGGTTTGTACATGTACTTAAGGATCAAAAGAAGATTTCTAGTTGTTTTTGTGTGTATAACTGGCTCCTAGTGGGTTATATACACAAAATTGATTTAATTTTGTGTTAAGGTTTTAAAAGTGGGTATTGGTTTGAGTCTAGGTATTTCCGGGGTGTGTCCAAATGCATTTTATTGCGAAACGTAACCCTTTTACGTGACCAATAAAAATAAAATACGCAAAGTCAATAATTTTCTTCTTAATAATTATATGCTACTTGGTTGATGTAAACCTTAATTTATTTGATGACCGTTTACATTAATGATTATTTCTAGTCTACGCGATTTATCTTAAAAGTTAATTTAAAAAGTAAACACGTGTTGGACCAAAATAAATAGGGACGAATAATAAGAGTCGTAAAATAACCTGAAATTGACAAATGTTACACAGTACTACTATAACACTAACAGTACTTACTTAGCTTGGCAGTACTAAGTCTTCTCTTGGCAGTACTAAGTTAAACCAGCAGTAGAAACTAGGCAACTATCTTTGAGGAAACGGAATTGGATGGAGAAGCAGGCTTTGTGATGTGGCAAAGATGGTATAGAAAGTTCCCTGGGTTAATTCATGATGAGTCTTTTAGAGTTGATGACTTGGACTTGAACTTAAATACCTATGGACCTAAATGTTTCTCGAATTGAAACGACACTGAGACAAGCAAAGCAAAAAGTCCTGAGCTTCTACGTCCTGAGGAACCAGATGTTGGTAGAACTCAGGAACCCATTGTGGGAGAGGTTAGAACTCAGGAACTCATTGTAGAAGAGGTTGAAACTCAGGAACCCATTGTGGAAGAGGTTGGAACTCAAGAACCCATTGTGGAAGAGGTTATAGTTTGAAGATCTGCGAGTATGGGAAGATGCTAAACATGGTAATGTCAAGGAAGATGTATCACTCCTAGTGATGGACACTTCCTTCTATGCTGATGAAGGGGTAATATGCGTATGAAACTCAATTGATGTTTCTAGTCTAGAGAAGATTACGGTATAGAATGATGATGATTTTGTTGGTAGATGAAGAAAAAAGAATCATAGAGCCAGATTGATAGTGCATATTGTTTGGTATTAGCATGGATGTTTCCTTTTGACTACTAATCTATCCTAAATGATGTTTTAGAAGAAGAGGAGTGGATGTTTATCAATTCGGATGGTTTTGATAGGACCACTTGTAATGACAATGAAACAAGAATACAAGGAGGAGAAGGTTAGATGAAATGAGCAGAGAAATGAAAGTTGTTATGAATGCTAGTGGTCAACGAAAGTACTAATTTTTAACCACTAGGGCCAAAAATTTACTATTGCAAAAGAGGCCCAGGACAGAAGTCACCAGCATTTCATTGAAAGTAGAAGAAATTTGAAGCTGTATAAGAATGACAGTGTCAGGGTAAGAGCAAGGTGTGATGGAAAAGTGCATGTATTTACAATGTCACAAGGTACTGGACCAACTGGCCCAAAGCATGGAATGAAAGTTGGGCCTAGTGGATCAAGTGGCTCAACTACTAGGAGTAAAAAAAGAAAGAATACATGTACCAATGATGATAATCAACATCAGAGGTAAGCCTATCCCTTACAGAGGTCAAGGAGGTAATCAAGCTCCGGCTTCGACACAAGCGGCCTGAGAATCATTCAATGCAGACTTGAGATTAAGTGGCACGAGAATCAAGTAAGAAGACGTCAATATCTTGCTGTGTAAATAGTACATTTCAGCGCTGACACCTCCCCGTTCAAGGCAGACACCTGATCACGAAGACGACAAACCTCGCGGTCTCCGCCTTCTCCGCCTCCTCCACCAATAAAGATTTCAGTCTGAGAATCTCCAAGTCTTTCTACCACGAGCATCATACTTGCCTTTGAGCTTCTCCTTAAGCTCCAGCCTCGGAGCTCGGCGGGACCTTACCATCACTCAAGAACAACTCTGCCGCCGGACCGCCCCCGACGTTGAATTTCCGTATAATACAATTGTTTCATAATCCATACTTCGGAGGGTAGAGAAAAAGCCAGGGGGAGCAACGCGGTCAACCAATGTGCGGCAGGAAAAAACCGTCATCCAACTGCGAGTCGTTGGTAATGTTCCATCAGAACAATACCAACGTATTTTTTTATATTTTTGTAATTTATTTTTTTTTTTGTTTTGTTTTGTTTGCCTTGGCAGAATTCAGGGCGGGCAACTTATAAAAGGAGTCATCCGACCCTTCTGATGTCTCGAGCTGGGAAGATCCGGCTACATCCGATGTAGGCGTAACACCCACATTCTCCCGGGCGAAAGTTACAGTAGCAGCAGCAGTATACACCCGGATATTCGCGGTACAGGCACTGTCAAATAAAAAAAATGTTAAGGAAAGCACATAGAAGTGCAGTCAAACAAAAGGTAAAATTGTAGTTAATTTTTTTTTAATTTCATTTGTATTTTATTTTTTATTGTTTTTATAATCATATACAAAGAGCTAATATGAAAAAATATTAAAAATGAAAAGAAAAATGAGTGAAAATAGATTCATCTAAACATCTTTTTAATTTTTTAAAAAGAAAAATACAACTCTTATCTAAACAGGTTTTCAAAATTTCAACTCTTCTCTAAAAATGAAAAATCATCTCCTTCTCTAGGAATTTAAAAACATAAAAACATGAAAATTTTTCCACAACTAAACACCACCTTATGTTTTGGGGAGTTATTTGAGGCGTTGGATTGTGAGTTTTTTAGATTTGATCGGACGGTTGTGAATGAAATTGGTGTTATGGATTGTGATCCGGTGTTTGTTGTTTTGGCCAATGGGAGAGGAGTATCTTTTATTTATGACGTGAACAAATAGCTGTTGCTAGGGGGTAAAGAAAAATTATGCTACATTCACAAAAAGTTCATAAAAAAATAAGAATTGATTTGTACACTCAAAAAATTAATTGGGACACTATAATCTGTGCATTACATAGTTATACCATAGTTCACATAATGCTTTATATGCTTGTACAATGAGTGTCCTAATCAAAATTAAGAGTGTGCAAATCACCAATCAAAAGAAATATCCACACAATGATATGGAAAAAAGTTTGACCAATAATATTGTGTGATACTTTCTCTTTCATCATTCTCACCCACAATAGTCACATGACTATTTTTGGATATTTTTTGTAAACATTATGTGTATGTAGCATTTTTCGTAAAAAAAACGAGAACATACAAATCGAGCTGAAGCGCTCAATCTGAAACCGTGAAACTCGAACTGAATAAATCGAAATCGAAAAACCCCGCTTATCACGGTTCGGTTTCGGTTTTCATTGTCAAGATATTCGCGGTTAACGGAACCGAACCGTGTATAATATACATGAAAGCTTTTAACTACATATTCAAATAGTTGTGCTAGTGTTGATTATATTATTGCACTTTATAACGACTTTTTAACGTAAACATTTACTAAACATTTATATGTGAAAATTGATTAACTATAAACGTGGAATAAATTTTTTTAATCGGTTATGTATGTTTATATGAACGTAAACATCGTGACGGATTTATGTTAACATGACTTTAATATATTCAATGTTTTTTAATTTTACTAAACAATATTTTACGTTATAGATCATGTTATTTTTCATACGGTTAAATGCGATCAAACGTCTAAAATGGTTAACCGTGACCAAAACCACGGTAACCGCTCATTTCGAGTATCCGCATGTCCGGTTACCCATCTAGGCCCCTGGTACGGTTCGGTTTCCGTTAGTAAAATGAATTACGTGTTCCGCGATGAATAGTTTAAAACTTTCAACTAACCGGATTGAGCCAACCCGTGAAAACCCCTAAATAATTATGTAGAAATAGCTCTTCAAAAATCGATGATTCAGATGTCGGAGGAAGAAGCTGGTGGATATGACGATGGTAGTAGGATTAAGTTTAAAAACTATATTCATTAACAATGCTATTAACTGTAACTAGAAAAATAACCTGGCAATCCCGACGAAGAAGAATCCCTTATTACTTTCGAATCACTGTTATTGTCAATATGGGCTGTAATATTTTTGTTTGTGAAGTAGTGCATTTTCATGTTTTATTTGTGATGACGTATAATAGGTATACCAAGCCTCGGGGGGCTTTGACCACACTATCACTTGGGCTTCTGGGCCCAACTTAGCAGTCATGGGCCGAAAGAAAACCCAATCCTGCATTGGTCACGGCCCGGACACGGCAAAACGGACGCGGACCTAACTATAGGATACTTCCGTCCACGGGAAGCACACGCGTCCGTATACACGGTTATTACGGGACCTTGCCCGACAAGGGACCCACTCTGGCCACTACGAAATACTAGAAAACCCTAATACTAGACCCCTATAAATAGGGACCTAATACACAATGAACAGTACGATTTTCTCACTCTATACTCTCATACTTTCTCTCTCTACATGTTTACTTACTTTCACGCCTGAGTCTAACCGTGGGGTCCGTCCCCACGGTAAGGCTAACGGTTTTTGTCTGATTGTGCAGAAAATCGTCACTTATCTTGCTCTAATACAAAACCCCTGCTTCAACCCACGGTGGAATTGAAACTCAGAAGTCGGGCTTCCATTAACTAAGACAAACGCCTTTCCCGAGTTTAAACTACCTCGGATCCATGAACACCATTTAGACCTGAACCCAAATGATTTGAGAACATCATCCAAATAATCCCACCTTATAGAATCACAGGCTTTGGCAAAATCAACTTTAAAAACCATAGCATGCTAATTTTTTTGTTTACACCGAGAGAGAATCTCATAAATGATAAAAGGGCTGTCAAGGATTTGTCGATTGGGAAGAAACGTTGTCTACACATCCGAAATAAGATCAGAGATGACCGTCGAAAGACACATAGCAAGGATTTTAGTAACTACTTTGTAGAGGCTCCCAATCAAGCTAATGGGACGATAGTCACTAACAACCTTCGGATCTAAAGTTTTCGGAATAAGAGCAATAAAGGAGGAATTACAACCTATAGAGAACGACCCATGATCAAAGAACCATTCAACGGAAATACAAAAATCAGGCCCAACAACCGTCCAAAACTTACGAAAGAACTCGAAAGTAAATCCATCAGGTCCGGGAGATTTATTCTTACCACATCCCCAAACTGCATTACGAATTTCATCTCTGGATATCGGAGATTCCAGGTCAGAAACCTGCTCAAGGTTAAGCCGGTTAGGAAAGTTGAAATTTAATCTACCACGACTATTACCCGAATCTTGAAATCTGGTAGCAAAGTGGATGCGAAATTCGTCTTTAACACGACTAGGCTCATCCACCCATTCACCATCAACCATAATACATTTGACTGATAGATTGGCTCGTTTTCTATTGATTATACCATGAAAGAACTTAGAATTCTCGTCACCCCCAATGGCCCATCGAACTTTAGCCTTTTGCATGAAATCACTCGTTTCAGAATAATTTCAAAAGTCTTTTGACACACTTAATTTTATAAGTCTTTTGACACTTAATTTCATAAGTTTTTTGACACACTTAATTTTTTGACACATTTAATTTATAAGTCTTTTGACACAGTTAATTTCATAAGTTTTTTGACACACTTAATTTTTTGACACACTTAATTTCATAAGTTTTTTGACACACTTAATTTCATAAGTTTTTTGACACTTATTTTTTGTGAAAAAATAAGTCTTACTGACACTATGTTTTTTGACAATTTTTTTTTGACACACTTAATAATTTTTTCGTTCGCAATCTAAGTTTATGACAACTTTTAACATAAACATGATAAAATATTATAAAAATATTATAAAAACATTAAAAAATTTAATGACACACAACAAAAACTCACAACACCACCACAGCTAAAGTCAAAATAATAAAAGTGAACATCTTTTTTGCTGTATTTTGTAAGTTTATTAGAAGCACCATAAACTGCGTTTTGTAATTACAAAAAGAAGACATTGAATATTAAATGAGGGATATTAAAACTTAATGGGTGTTTAAAAATTCTTAAATGAGATGTTTAAATAATAATGGTTAAATGTCTAAAATATCCCTACTAACCGAATTAAATGATATTAAAGCAGTATGAATCGATCAAACAAGCGGTTTGGAAGTTTCTTATTACTTTTGCTGATGTTCTTAGAGTTTGGCCTTTTACTCTCGACAAGTTTGTTGAAGCTTCCATCATCATGTAAGTTCATTTATCGCCGACAACCAATAAGATAGTCGCCGATGAGGCCTTAAAAAACACGAGGTTGAGACATTCATTCATGGAAAAAAAGCGAATTGGAAATGGGTATGTATCTCTGCTTTACAATGTTATCTTGATGATGTATCTATGTTGAGATTGCATTTGCAGAAGCAATTTGTTTTAATATCAGTTCGCCGAGGTTAGTAACTTTAATTTGATTCACACCACTTTATGTTGCTTAGATGTGGTAAAAATGGTGGGTTAGGTAAACAGGTTAAGGTCAACAAATTAATTTTCCGAATGGGTTAAAAAAGTATAATAAACAATTGATGGCATGGTTTAACAATATTAACTTTGTAAGTTGTAACATTTGAGGCCGAATGAGATAAGGCGATTTGAGAACGAGGTTATGTTGTCGTTGCTAACGATGTAGGATCGTTAATAGCCACGTGAATGAACCACCCCCACCACCGGCGTTTCCACCAGCAAAATCTGAGTCCCATCCGCAGCCAAACCCGGTGACTAGGCTGGGTCAATCACGGACCGGTTTTCAAAACATTGCTAAAAAAGTAAAAACAATTACCATTGCAAGTATTCTTTGCACGAAGCCCTTAGAGTTATTTTCTTAGAATTGAAAATGAGATAATTGAGCAAAAGATTTCAAGCGATCAAACAACTTAAAAGTATTGTTGGGCCTTTAGGGATACCAAAGCAGGGAGCCAAAGTTTATTTAGTGTTCGAGTATTTATGTTGACGAGAGCTGTCTCATTTAACATTTAAAGAATCGAGATAGATCAGTCCATATCGTCTTTCAGAATTAAAAAAATATTAATTTTCTAAAAATTTAAGCACACTAAACATCCAGCTTACCCATATCGCGTCATTGAACGACGATGCTTATATTAAGTATATGTTTAGTATGATGATTGGTTGGAAATGATGATAATATTTATATGTATTAGTTAACAAAGAATATGGAAATATAGAATAAGTTTTGTTATCATGGTATTAGCATCTATGACTTGACGCACTTTATGCAACTTATATCCTTTGAGTTATCACTTTAAAGTAGCCTCCTAAAACCGTACTATTATCTGTTGAAAGACTTGAAATACACATCTGCATAAGCGTTGGGATTTCGTCATGGATATTCTATTAGTAAGCCATAAGCCGGCTATATAAGCCAAAACAAACACTGTCACACCCCCAAACTGGGCCTAGTCGGAATACGTGTCCGAGGGCGTGACGTCATAACAATCCAATCACAAAGCAATAAAGAACGACCACTAATCATGGACGTT
>BQNB010002732.1:94241-121674 GCA_026074375.1 Tanacetum coccineum
GTTTCAGGTATGTGTCTGGGCAAGTAATTTGTGGTCTGTTGTGTTCCCATCAGAATCAGAGAAAATGATTGCACCAGTGACGAGAAAAGCAAACAAGGTTGGTCTGTCTTTCTTTTGTATATTAACACAAATTAGTTTAATGTGAGAAATATGATGACTTGAATAACTTGGTGTTTATACATAATGCGCTTCAACAACTGTTTTAATTTTTGGTAATGGGTCTACATATGATTTCACTAGAGGTGGTAAAATGTGCAAGTGAGATAACGGGGGTCAGAATGGGTAGTTTTTTGTAGGGATTAGAAAATGTTAAGAAATGCAAACGTGATGACCAACAAAGATTCCACGAGCCGAAATGGGACACCTATGTTCTATAAAACATATGTTTTCATTATCAAGTTCCATTATATATGAATAATCTTAAGTTGTGTTCTCTGCATTAAGACGTACAGTAGAATGTTGTCAAACAGCAAGTGTTACCACATAAATTGAGTATTGATACACAGCAGAAGAAGAAACCGCTTAGAAACTCCTTAGAAAACCACAGGGGATTAAGCTCATAGGCTTATATAAGTACAGTACAGTACACCTAAGTGTATAGTAGTTATACCACATGTAACACATAATCTATACACCTTATAACTTGTAAGGCAAACCTGTAACAAGAATATTTTACATTGAGAGCCCGTGCGATATCTCCAAAACTTACAATAGTTTAATATTGCAGCCTTAAAAATAAGATGTTATTATTTAAAACTTAATAATTTTATATACGGGTCCAAATGGGTAAATTTTTTAGAAAGTAGAATTGAAAGTTCTTGATCTAGGGAGCCATATTATTTTTAGAAAGAAGAACTTTAGGGAACGGTATAGTGATTAATTTTATAGAATAAATAATAAATATAGAAAAATCATATGAGAGTCGAATGTTCTTATAAGAGTTGAATGTTCTTATAGCAAGTTAAATACTGCCTTTTCAAGTTGATTGATCAAGATGCATTGACTACATAGTCTGATGTGTTTAATACAATGTGCTTATACCATGTACCCAACTGCTAATACTCTTTCTTGGCATTTAGCAACGGAAGCAAAGTCTTCTTTAAAAGGGAGTTCACGCCCATTGATGTGGCAACCATGATGCTATCACGGAATAGTCCTCTTTTTAATCTTCTTTCATTTACACCATTATTATGCTCTATTTTTTGGGTCACATTTTCATTTTTTCTCACATGAAATAAATGATTAAAACTCACAAAATGGAAATGGTAAATCACTAAATCAAATTAAGCAGTGTTGTTATATATAACAAGACGATATTCTAAAAGTGTCTTTACATATGCTATGTATCACCAAAAATTTGACAACTTTGGTGTGAAAATTCATTGTCTCATAACCAATTGGATTACTTTTTTATATTAGTATTAGATCAATTAAGAAATAGAAGGGCCCAAATGATACAATCATGTACTGTGTGGTTCAGTTCATAGAGAACTAAAACTATTGAGCTCTGTTATTAAAGGGTTGTTGAAATGATTCACACGGATGGGTTTTAGAAGCATACTGCCCTGCTCTTTAATACGTAAATGGGTCATCGTACTATTGAATGACTGAATATCGCATAATGAGTGGAATAACTTCCCATTCCTGAACACATGGATATATTAGCGGTATGTTTACCGATTTGGATCAAAATTTTGTTAGTGGAAGTTAGGTATATACTGTTTAGGAACTACAGTTTAGGATTTGGATGGTCTTTAATACGTGAAAAAGCAAGTTTTTTCTTAATTGTGCATTCTAGCTTGAAATCCGACTGCACTATTACTCCATTATTTGAGAAGGTTCTGAGTGCAGGTGATGCTGGCCGAATTGGTCAGCTGGTCCTGCCAAAAGCATGTGCTGAAGTAGGTTTATTGTTTTCTTTCCCTTCCTTTTTCTATCTTCTGCTGCTACAAGTTCATGAGAACCAAATGTTTCCACAGGCATATTTTCTTACTATTAATTCATCAGAACGCTTACCGATAAGAATCCAGGATGTAAAGGGGAAAGAGTGGACATTTCAGTTCCGATTTTGGCCCAATAATAACAGTCGTATGTATGTTTTAGAGGGTGTAACCCCTTGTATACAGAATTTGGATCTGCAAGCTGGGGATACATGTATCTCTTTTTAGAACATGTTTAATACTTTATTTTTTATATATAAACTTATCTGGAAATGGGTGCAAAACTAATAAATCTGGAGGGTTTTAGACTTTTAGTGTAATATTTTTGTAAATGCTATATGGTTTTCTAAAGGTGTATTGCTTCTTACTTATCGATTAAGTTGTGGCTGCATATATGTATTCTATGCTAGAGTGTTTTGCTTCTTTATAACTTATTTTAAATTTCTGCAGTTATATTTAGTCGACTCAATCAAGGGGAAAAGCTTGTCGTAGGTTGTCGAAAGGCAGCGGTTGCTGCTGATGCACAGGTGACCCTTTTTGCAGCCTAGGTTTCTGGAAAAATTACTAAAATGATTTTTTCCCTTTCATTGCCCCAATAAATTTTGTGCATACACTACTAATAGTAGGTTCAATGGTAAAGCTTGTCACTATTTGAACTGTTGATGGTAGCCATTTTCTTGAAGTGCATGCAGACCGAACACAGTACAGTTGGTGGTGGGGGTATATATGTGTGCATGTACACATGCATATAAGTGGGAATGGATTATGTTAATGACTAAATATTATATAAAACAAGCAGGAAGGCAAAACGCCTGCTGCTAATGGTGTTGCTGGTGGAACTTCTGGTGGGAATGGAAACCTGTCGGCGGTATGTGCTTCTCATCTATTCCTATATTTTATGACGATTTTTATGTTGTCTGCGATTTTTTCTTCACCATTTAATCTTACTTTTGCTAAGCAGGTAACGCTTGATTGGCAGAAAAAAGTGGACCCCCTAGATCCGCCACTAGACTAAGTTGTTTTAGAAAATGCACATAACTATATTTTCTCAATTAGTTTTAGTTTACGGTTATATATTGTTCATATTGCACTTGCTTAGATTATGTTACGGAGTGTATAATTTAATGCTATATATCATGAATACAAACTCGCTGCATTTATCAATGCTATAATGTTGAGCTATTTTGTCTGTAATTTATTGAATTAGTTTTAAGGTTTTGTAAAGAGTAGTTATACTCAGACTTTTAGTTTATTTTGAAGAGATTTTTAAGTTGAAAATTTGGGGGTGACATTTGGTAGAACTTTCATTCGAGTTTGAATAGGTCTTTTATTAAGTGATATGATTGATAATGGTTGCATTTAACTATCGGTTATCGAGCATGATCTTAAGGTTTTGTGGTGTGTATTTAGGATTTGGAATATGGCAGGGTCGAGTTCGGTTAATTTACACTTGAATTTCTGAAGACTAATAAGCTTGATAAGGTTGAGGCTGCATTGCGTAACGAAATTGGTAACCAGGGTAATTTAAATGGGTTTTTGCAAGGTTTTAAACTCGATGAGGCTATGGCGAAATCTGGTGTGAATGGCGACAATGGGAAAAGTACTCAAACGAGCTATGAAGCTTTGAAAGAGATTATGAATTGGGATGTCCTCCATCAGTCCTCACTCAATGGAACCTTGATAATGATCGTTCCACCGTAAAAGATATATACCGATTTCCCTACTATTGTAATTGTGTCTACTTAGTCTTATCTATATTATTATGAAGCGTACCCGCCCGTTGGGCGGGTTATGTAAAACCGTCTAACGCTTTAAAAATGTTCCATCACATCGTCTTAAAAATCAACAGCTACACACTTAAAGTAACAACAAAACCAAAAAAAATTAGAAGCAAACCCGCCCGTCGGGCGGGTTACGTAACTAGTTATTATATATATAATATGGTGAGGTTCTTTTCAGAACCAAATAAATGTACAGAACTGCGAGAACCAACATCAACCAATCAGAATGTTTTTTATATTTATCTTTTTAATTTAATTCAAAAGGGTATATAGGTAAAATTACTTTTTTTTTAAATTAAATTTTTTTTTAGCATGTTTAGTTTTGAAAAGGTAAGGTGCATATGTATTTTTTTTTTTTTTGATAATGTAATTTTACATATGTTTTTAGTGTTCAATTTCTTAAATGTTTTGGTCACATATATTTACATAAGTGCATGGAATGACAAACAAAAATATTTTACATGTAGTGAATACATTTCGAAACAAAACATTATACATAAAATCTAAAATCACGTGATATACAATTCAAAAAAGTAATTTAAAGTAAATAATAAATGAAAGTTTAGACGTGTCTACTAATCTTTAAAATTGGTGTTGCCGTATATGCACATGTATTTTCCCTCATGCAGAAATTATGTCTTCAACAATGGCTTTATTTTTCAGTATGCACATGTATTTAACGTCCAATTAATGTATTTATTTGTTATCGTGAGCATGTATTCATCAGTTTGATTTTGTTTATTGAGTTCATCTTTTTTATCATTTTAAATGCAAGCGAATTAAGCTGGTCGAAAGACAGATTAATGATTGATTTTTGAATTGACAAGGTTATGGATTGGTTTTCTATTTCTACCAGTTAAATATGCAAAAAGGTTTAAATTAAAACCTAAAAACGAAAGCAAATAACTTAAAACTAAAACGGGCACTGAAAAACAAGGGTCAAAAAAACCTTAAATTTTGCATTTTAACCTAGAACAATTTTTAAAACATAAAATAGATTCTACTTGACTAAAAACGAAGTTTAAAATTAACTAGACTAAAAACGGAGTTCGTTTGGACCAAAAACGAGTCAAAACAAAAACGGGGACGAATCCCGTTCTTTAAAAAGTGAAATTTTGCAAAAACGACCCTATAAATGCAAATTTATTTTTCCTTGATTTCTATACTAAAATGGAAAATTTTAAAAAAAAAGTTTATATTTTTCTGATAATTATTTTATTTGTTATGATTTTTTAAACTTTTAATGAAAAATAATATAAAAAATACTTAAACGATTTTATTAAAAATTCTAAAAAAAATACAAAAAATAGACGATGTTGTGAGGATTCTAAGATAAATAACTATGTACGAGCCAGCTTATTGCAATAAGCTGTTGAAAAAGTTTAAACAAAACTTATAAGCTTTACGGGCTAATACTAACCCTTTGATATTTAGATTGTGCAAGCTTGACATGTGAAAGACCCAAGGCGCTGTGGTCTGTGGTGTGTGTTTGTGAGGCGTTCACTATAGAAGGGAGAGGTCACAGGTTCGACCCCTGTGCCTCTCCTTTTTTGAAAATATTTTTTTTCTTTTACAACTTTGTTAAACACACAAAATTAAAAACTTTTTGCAACTGAGACTTTTTATGAATGCTTAAAAATAAGCAGGAAAAAGAAAATGAAAAACAGACAGAAAGCTTAATATGACAAAGGGCTTAAGAGCTTTTCTTTTTGGCTTTTTAAGGCAGATTAAGCTTAAGAAAAAGGAAAATATGCACAAACACAAAGAAAGGGACAGGAAATAAACATGTATGAACAATTGAAAGCAAATAAGCACCACAAAATAAGCAAGAAATGGGGCTTAAAAACTCAGCAGGACTAACTTTTTAAGTTAGTACTGCTAGTTTTAGTTTAAAACTGTTAAACTTATTTTTAAACTGAATAAGCATAAAAAAAGGAAATAAGCAAAGGAACACATCAATCTATATCTAATAAGCACTAAAAAGCAAAAAGGAACAAGAAAAATAAGCAGATAAGCACAAATGAGAAAGTCTCAGCACCAGGGGAGGCAACAGCCTGAGGGGGCATTTTTTGGCTTAAAAATAAGTTCATAAATGGAAACTTATGGACAAAAGGCTAAACCTATGAAAAGCTTATCCTAAGTGCTACAAGAATAAGCAATTAGGAAAGAGTTTGAAAGAAAGTTATGCTAAGAAAAAGCTACATCACTCCATAAGCTGATTTTTTTACTTTTCTTAAAGACAAATAGCAAACTGCAGGCCTTCTTTTAGTTAACTAAATGAGATGTAAAAATATGCCTAGTATCACTTTTTTGGATACGGCGTATTGGTCAGAAATTAGTATTCGTATAAATATCTCGTTTTAGCTTTAAATATGCGCCTTATTAGCTATGTCTTCACAAAACGCACCTGATAACGCATTTATCAACTTTAAAAGCAATTAAGTAAACACATAATGCAATAATTATATAAAAGTAGGTAAAACAGATGGGATAAATGATATAATAAAGTGACGTTATTTGATGTCATCAAATATCCACCCACTTGAATCCTACTTGTCCTCAAGTAAAACTTTAAAAAAAGATTTAGTTATATGAAAATGTATCTCCAACCGAAAGTTGAGATTTTTCCGTTAAAGCATCGTTTTCCTAATCACCGATACATAACCAAGCTCCTCACAAATATGGAAATAAAGAACACTCATATCACTCGACTAATATAAGGCGCAACATTGATGGTATGCTCAATTGCTCGTTCCGAGATTAGTTCGTAATCATACCTTGGCAAGGAATACACATCCTCCACCGCTAAAACTTAGAGGAAAACAAGTCAAAAGATTAAATTGGGTTCATGAAGGCATTACGGTATGATCATTACAGTCCATTTCACCATAAGTACCACACCAACAAGGCAGCTGTATCGTACATACACGGCATACTACAATAAAAAGAAATATACAATCCAATCACATCTTGCTACGCTCTATGTTCGTGTTTTAAACCCAGCGGGTAAGGATAGAAAAATGATATAGGGTAGGAGCTTTTCTAACTTTCACCGGAAAGCTCATCATCAACAGAGGCAGCTTAGACATGCGAGACATGGCCGTCAACGACGGAATAAGACATGCATTCTCGAACTACGTCCATCGTTATCGAGTAGACACTAAGGTTATTTTGCAAGGAAAGGAATACAATGGGTGAAAAAACAAACTTTACAAAAAAATAGATTAAGCCAAAAAATAAGGTACGGTTGCTAGTAGCTTTCCCCCGACTGTTCCATGACAAAGACTCGAACATATAGAGAAACACCTCGATCACAGAAATGACAAAGACAACCTAAGTTGCGTTTCACGATGAACGTCCAAACCTTCCCTTACATCCCACTCTTACATACTTTTACAATAATAAGTGGTGATATTCGGTCACTTTTTACAAGAGTTTACATCCTCCGATTTTTGTAAACGATCACGAATAATTGATCCCTTCCAATGATTCCTTCGAAAAAAACTTCCTTTTGAACCAACTATTTTTCTTTTCGTCGCTCTCTCTCTCTATATATATATATATATATATATATATATATATATATATATATATATATATATATATATTTCAACAATACATCATAAATCTCGGTTTAATTCCACCGTCTTCACTATCATAATTTGTCCAGATAATCTTTTCCTTGTAACACTTCTTCTTCGGACATGATTCATAATCGCAAAAGTAGCGAAACTTATGAGCTACATATTTTTCCCATTGCATTGTGCAATTTCCCGACCATTACAGAGATAGAAAAATTTCACTTTGACACAGGAAATACAAAACTTTACACGAAAGCAACTAGCAACATTGATTAAAATAGGCTTAATCTACACGGTAGGCTAAGGTGCAAAGGTGTAACGAAACATATAATATGGTGTAGAAAAAGAAAGAAATGGCTCAACAGGTTATTCTAGGGGATTTTACTCTAAAAATGAGAGTAATCAAGGGTTACACGGGATTTAACTAACCAGTGTGGTTAGTTATTTTTACGACATGTAGGCTATTTGGTTTAATCCTAGAAATTTATCAGTTGAACATGTTCCTCCATCTAAATCCATAGTACCAGGCCAAGTTCTAAAGTCCACTACATCACCGGCACACTCATAATTTTGTGGAATTTTTAGTAAACAATTGGAAACGGAATAGGCTTAATTCTCACAATATGTATCAAGGGTTATAGTGTGCTAGGTAATGTAACTAGTGATTTTTACAAAAGTCATGCTAATTTTTTTTAATTTGGCCTATTTTAAGCACTTTTAAGCTCGTAGCATGTTATTTTGTAAAAAAGAAGACAAGTACGTTCTAATTCTCCATCCCCCCACTTAAATTATACAACGTCCTCGTTGTATAGATAAAACAATTAAATAATAAAGGAAAATAGAATTAGAACGGAAAACTCCCTGATGTTTTGCTCGTGATAATTCTCCAAGATGAGTTCTTGAGCAAAAAGTGTGTTGACTAGGGCTTCAGCATGCCCGGATAAGTTCAACACATGTCCTTTTCAGAATATACCATACCATAGTTTCAGCAAGGTCCTGCATAAAAGATTAGAAGACAAGTGCAATTTCTATCTCGCTAAAATGGTACAAGAAAACAATTAAACACACAACTGTACAGGGATCAATACGCCGTATCCCAAACCCTAGGATACGCCGTATTGTTCCTGTAAAAATAATTAAATTACTGGAAATTAAATATTTAGTTTTAAAACTGATAACGTCCAGACATCTCTATACGCCGTATCCAGAGGGGTTCGATACGCCGTATAGAGTGTCTGGGAAGACAGACTCGTGCAACAAACAATTAAAATGCGACAAATAATTAAAATGACCGGGTTGTCTCCCGGGAAGCACTTTTGTTTTAGCTGGTCTTTAAGTTCGACCTTTTTCCTCTTCCTTTTTCATTCATCCTCCATGATTTGCTCGCACTTATCCCCGAGAGCGAACTTCTTCATAATCATTTGGCATGATGCGTACTTCTTGCAAAATTTCATGCCGAGCACAACGTCTTTTGTCATATCATCATCGTCAATGATGGTAAAACCTGAAATAATAGAAAATCTTCCAACGAAAACAGGTATATCGATCAAAGTTCCGCTTGACTCTTCCCTCCATCCTTGTTCCCAGATATGGAATAGTAAAAAAAATTAGTTATCGGGTTAATAGGTAAGGAAGGGAAGAGGTCAGTAATAACATACTTACACCCGATTACATAGAAAAATGATAGGTAAGGGCCGCTGGCTTACACGAGCTGAGTCCCATGCAATAGTAATCAGCCAATGTGGAGAATCTAGATCTGCTTGGTCAAGTAAAGCTCTCGACAACCTTCCACCAAGGCCTTCAACATCACACCGTACATCATGCCATCATCCTCTTAACCCTATCCATCCTCTTGACAAGTCCGGGTGAGGTATTGGAGTCTTGTTTCTGGTGCTGTGAATCTCCAAAGCGAACCTCCACAACTAACCAGACCAGCCTCCATCAGCCTTATGGCACCAGCCACGTACAGAGCAGCCTGCTACCACTCTGGTCCCTGGGCTAAAAACCCAACCATGAGTTCACCGTCCCTTTCGTGAAGAGGTTGAGCCTCACAACCATGTAAATCAATCAACACGAGCTCACCGGGTGCTACCTCAACCCTCTCAATCCCTCATCATTGACAAGCCTAAAATGCATAGCCAAACGCCCAATGAAGTGCCCTCTTGACAGCCTGGCCCCGCTCTTCCTCCCCTTCGCATGCCTAAACAGATACTGCGCTAATAGATGTGGGACATTAGTAGTCCTACGGTCCATGCGTGCGAGGTAAAGCGATCACAATCACGGAGCATCACCGGTCACCTTCTCAGTCTTGCCCCTTAACCAAAGAACACCAAAAATACTATAAGAAATCATATGTGGCATAGTCTCCTCACAAGGTCTCGAATAAGAACATAAGAAGGGGCGGGGCCCAAGAAGTCTCTGTCAGAAGAGATCTCGATCCAATAATCCCTGAGATCCCCCTTGTCGGGGATCAATCTATCACTTCCATCTAAGTAGGCTCCAAACCCAGCCTCTACCATCTCCTGCTTCGTGTGTAACCCCAACGCCAAGATAAACTGACTCCATGTCATCCTCCTCCTAACACCTCCTAACTGAAAACACAGCGTATCCGTAACAACCAACCCCATCTATGTATCACTCATCTTGCAAGTGCTGAGAAACTCCAGGATAAACTCGCGGGCTAAAGGTGCTCGGATCCCAAATAGTCTCCTTCAAGCATGACTCATGAACACCTGTTGCCCCTCTCCAGAATACACCATCCTCAGTCTCACTGCCAGATCCTACCTCATCTCGAGGGTCAATCCCTCAAAATCTAATACATGAACCCGGTTAACCGGTCTACTCCATATCGTCTCGAGCCTCTGCTCGTAACTATGCCTAATCCCCTCGTTGTACTCCTCAATTAGGTATCTAAACCAAGGGTGTCTCTGATCAGCAGCTGGTAATGGTTCCATATCTAAAAAATTAACTAAATCAGTAAACATTCTGTGTAAGGTATAATACGGCATATTCATAGAAGGATACGCCGCATGTAAGGGTCTGAGTTCACTACATCGTATGTCTATAAGAGGATACGGTGTATGGAAAGTTTAAAATATAGACAATTATCTTAGGTCAATAACGCGTATTCAATTCATTGGATACTCGTATGAGGTTAAAATATGGGTAAAAATTGATGCATACGCCGTAACTAAGAATTGAATACTGTCGTATTAGCTTCTGCGTTTAGAAATTGAAAAAGGGGTTTAGCCTTATTCTACCCAGTTTAAACCCAACGTATTATCACGCTGATTAGTTCACTATATATAATAATAAAATATAAGCAAACTATCAACCATTATATTTAAGCCAAGGATTGGTTAAAGATTTTTTTCCCCCCCCCCACAAAAATAAAGTATATATGTTTCCGGAGTTTGATTGACCCGGGTCGTTATTACCCAACGAGGTGTGCAATTGAAAATCGAATCACATCGAATTGATATTGATGTATGGATTGACAAGGTTAAATTGTTTTTCTATTACTACAAGTTAAATATGCAAAAACGATTAAATAAAACCTAAAAACGAAAGCTAAAATGATTTAAAACTAAAACGGGTACGAAAAACGAGGGTCAAAAACCTAAATTTTGCAATTTTAACCCTAGAACAATTTTTAAACTAAGAATAAAAGATTCTACTTTGACTAAAAACAAGTTTAAAAAAACTAATCGAAAACGGATTGATTAAGACTAAAAACGATTAAAACAAGATCGGGAACGAATCTCGTTCTTTAAAAAAATGAAACTTTTCAAAACGACCACAGAACAAATGCAATTCTCTTTTCCTAGGAAACTATATGACAAAGATAATTTTAAAAAAAATGATTTAAATTTTTTCTATTTTTATTTTTAATTTTATGATTTTTTAAAGTTTTTAAACAAAATAAATTATAAAAAATACTAAATGTTTATAAAAAATTCTGAAAAATTCACGGAAACTAAATTAAGCTACAAGGAATCTAAGAAAAATAAAAGGAAAGAACCAGCTTATCTCAATAAGCTGGAATAAGCCCGAAAAGGCTTATAAGCTTAAAGCCAAAAAGGCTTTATATATTTGATAAACAACACTCTACAAATAAGCTAATTGTCGCACAGCGTAGAAGTGTGTGTTTTATAAAGGGCAGGGGTGTGAGGTCGGGGGTATCTGAGACCTAGCATCACCCCTGACCATACCACTTTCTCCCCCCTTTTAAATGTTATTTTTGAAAAAAAATTTTACAACTTTGAGACAAGACAGAAATAAGCATTTTTGCAACTGAAACTTTTTATGAAATACCCAAAAATAAGCACAGCAATAAGCAAAACAAACAGACAAGATTGCTTAACAGGCAAAAATGGCTTGAAGGCTTATATTTTTTCTTTTGATTTTGATTTAAAAAAATCTACAAAAGGCACACAAGCTATAAAATAAGATTATATATAACACTTGATACTTAAAGCTAACATAAATAAGCAAATTAAGAAAGAGATAAGCTGTAAAAAGCTTAATAAGCTACTGACAACACACAGTAGAAGTGCAAAACAGACAAAGGGGCACCTTGAGGCTTATTTTTAAGCACTCAAAAGGAGGTCCCTAAGCTTAAAGCTTGGCAATGTCTTAAAAGATTAGCTTATAATATCCGAAAAGTGCAAAAAGATTAAAGTTTTTAGTCATAAATTAAGCCAAGGAAAAAGGTGTGCCCATTGGCTATTATTGTACCAGGGCAACAACACAAGCCAAACAGCCTTAAAGCACTTGTGGGCTAAATTTCTTAACTAGCTAATAAAATTTAAAAGCAAAAATAGATTAACAACAGATAGAGCATACATAGGGGGAGTTGAGTGAGTTTGAGGGGGTTACTAATGAGCTTATTCTTGCATTTTCAGAACCTAATACTGTATATAGCTTATCTAACTTTTAGCTTAAAAAGTGACTTCTAAAACTGTGAGGTTACTATGACAGAGCAATTGCTAAACCAAAACCACAAATGCAGGCACTCTTAGCCTATAGCTAATGCATGATAATACTCAAAATGAACTTGAAATTGAGGTTTTAAAGCTATCTAAAGTTAATTAACAAAATAAGCAAATTTACCACTCTAAATTAACACAGTTTTGACAACTAGCTATAAAAATCTTAACTAATGAAGTTCTAACTATAAAAAACTATGTAAAACATAATTGATTATACCTTAATTTTAGCTTATAGAAACTGGATTGGTGACTCAACCCACAGCATTACCCAAATTTACCCATTTTAAACCTTTAATCCCAAACACCCTTTAGACAAGAAAAGTAAATATATGAGCTTCAAATACTAAATTTTAGTTAAGAACTCCTATCACCAGATATTATATGGCTTATTATGAATCTAATGAGCAGTTTAGAATAAGGAAATAAGCAGTTACAATAAGCAAACTAGAAATGGACAGTGATGAGCTATATTAAGACAGAAATAAAAAAAATATGCAACAAGAAATTAAAAACAATTTTTAAGGTTCTAATGATAAGAAACAACTTAAATAAGATAAACTAAATAAGAAATAAGATTAATGCAGCAGAATAACCTCTATTAAGCAATGCTACAGTTGAGTAGGCTGAAATTGGAAAATGAGGGACTTACAAGCCCCTTGCACAAACAGGGTTAACAAGGGCTCAAAAGAGCTTTTTCTACTAAGCTCCAGCTTGTGTTTAACAAGCTGGTAAGTTCATAAGCCCATCCATTGCCGGCTTATCTTCCAAAAATTTAAGCTGAGGTATATTTTTTTTTGTGATTTTTTTTATTTGAACAAACAACAGGTAATAATGCAAATTGCACTTTGAATTTAAACTGAAAACTTGACTTTTATTAAGAACTTGAGCCGTTTGATAACAATGCTGAAAAAAAATTAACTTAAAAATTAAATATCCCTTGAAAAATTAAAACAAAAAATTAACACTAAATTCAAAACTACTCCTCTTTCTTGTGTCTTGACCCTTCTTTATATAGCCATCAGCCTTCTAGGGTTCTTCAATCCTTCAACTTGGGTCTTCAACGTGTGCTTTCTTTATGAGAGAGAGATGAGATGTTTTTGTTGTGTGAGAGGGAACCCAAACTCTTATCTAGACCCTTAATATCAACTTGTGCTTCTTTAAAAATCATCTCAGCCATCAAATTTGTGCTTTGAACAATGTGAGATTGCCAACTTGGCAATGGGGGTTTAGTGGAGGTGGGGGTGATGTTTTACCTGGGTAAACCTTGGTGATTGAGTATTTTGGGATAGGGAAAGGTAACCCGTGACCTGTAGTGGGGTTTTTGAGCTTGGGCGGTGAAAAATGGGTTAGGGTTAGGGTTCATCTGGTTTGATTTTGGGGAAGAGGGGAGAAGTTTGGCATTTTGGCAATGTTGGCCCCTCACTCTTATAAGAGTAGTTGCAAATCCAGTCCTTGTGGTGGAAAGATAATGGGGTTAGGCATAAGCCCCCTCAAAAGTTTATATTTGTATTCGCAAAATTCAGAACTTTGAATAATACAAGTTTAGGGGGTTGGCAGGAATGCCCCCCTAAACTTATATTTCACTTAAATTGCAATTTCAGCCCTTGTCATTTTATTCTTGTAATACAACTTTGAGGTTTGGCAATTTTAGTCCCTCAAGTTATATTTTTCTGATTCAGCTTCTCGGAGTTGACTTGACTTTGTCGGGGTTGACTTTGACTTTGACTGTTTGACTTTTCTGTTGACTTGTTGACTTTTTGGCTTCGATTTGGCTTCGTCTTTTCACACCTTTCCATTCCGTGCTCAGTTTTGTTGTTTTTGGCTTTGTTTTTCGTCCTTTTGTGTGATAACCGTTTCCTGCACAATACAAATGCAAAACAAACATATATTTGGCAGTTTTTGTCTGTTTTTGGTCATTTAGGTCCGTTTTTAATAGAAAAATGTATGTGTAATTAAGCACATACCAAAATCCCCCATACAAGGGATTGATGTGTACTCACCAATGTTATGTAGACTAAACTCAAGTAACTAAGAATCTTAATCCCCCTCGACTAATAACCTCGAAAAGTAGCTAAGTGTTCGTCAAGGGGAACTAAAGAATCAATAGCTTTGACAAGTCCCGTTTTCACCATTTTTAATATGTACACTAACTATCCCTAATATTTTTGGATTTTCTTTTTTCTTTTCTTAACTACCTGTTTGACTTCCTTTATTTTATCAACACTGGGATCATAGAATGAGAAGCGCCCATAGAATAATCTACGGATGTCCTGACGGATAAATTCATCGTCCCCGATTTTTCACTAGTTCCAAACTAAGCGTACAAACGAAATCACCGTTAAGTACAAGTAATGATCTACACTACTTATAACTAATGACTAGTCAACTTTTCGCTCACCCGGACAATATTCAATTAGAGTGATTGTGCATAATTGTTAAGTAAATTTAGTATCGACGATGTTAGAAAAGTATTACATTTATGTGCATAACGATATTTCTGAAGAAATCTGGGGAAAAGACTAGATCACCCACCAACCAGCATATTCTCGATAGATCCCAGCCGAGTTCGGCTTAGGTTATCAGGTTGAGACCCCACAGGAGAATGTTCGCAATGTAATAGCAGGATACTCCACCCTTTTAGGCCGAATTTCTTAGATTTACAGCTAAATAACAATACTACTCAAAGCACAGCAAAAAATCAAAAATTTTAAAGATCTCAGATCTGGTGCATTATTTCTTAGAAATTAATCAACCAACGGCAACCACAAACTTTAGAAGTCTTAAAGCAAGTTTTTCTTAGTTCAAAATTATACTTGAGTATTAAAAAGAAATCTTAACCATTAAATTTTCATTTATTGCTAATACCTACGTACTTAAATACCGTCATCATGTTACATACTACAACATCGTCCCACTCAACGGAGCTTCGACAAGATGTATGACTAGTCTGACGACTGGTTTCTATTGATAACACTTAACGAAATGCACTTTGCATTTATTATCTCACAATAGCCTTGTTTTGAAGCTTGCAACATACGTTGAGAGCAGGCAAGATGCAGTAAACCTTTATAGCCCACAGTTAATACTTTTCATGCACTTAGTTTTTTTTCATTTTTCATCATATTTTGTTTTTTTGCAACATTTGTTCCGTAATAATAAAATTTCGTTTTCGAAACCAAGCATAAAAGCAGAACTAAGATGAAAGATTTGCCGTTTCCGAAAGAGCTTCTTTATTAGAATACGTCGGTATAAAGTTAAAGCAAAATTAACACGTTTTATTATTAGTCAGGTTTAAGAGCTTCGGGGAGAAAAAGCGACAAATACACTATAAAGCTTTTTAAGAATTCCTAAATAATCTTTGTTTAGCATCCTACTTGTAAATAAACACTATCATTTTTAGTCTTACACGCAAATTTAAAATCCCTAGTAAAAGGGATCCGCGAATGCTTACCTAATAAACTTCGTTTATTAAATGGTTAAGACAAAGCTAGGCGGTAAGTTGAGGAACTAGCTAGGGCTCAACACGCCCGATCGAGTCAAAAATTATTCTCATTCTACCCATTAGGAAAGTCAAAACTGTGACAAAACACTTATTTTATTTTTGAAAATTTTTAAATTTTTTAATTTTTTTGGTATTTTTGCAAAAATTTGGTGGTAAAACGGGATTACGTGATAACAACGACTGCAGGCAAAAATCAAATCAAAGATTCCCCCCCCCCCCCATACTAGAACTAAACATCGTCCTCGATGTTTCAAAGGGGTTCCTACGTAAATCTAAGGCCGTTTATGAAGTGTGCCAAAAGATAAAACGTTAGTCGATTAGATTAGGATATCAGATTCCCTAAATGAAGCTGAGGATGTGAAGCTCGAGTGAATGATAAACCCGAGAGTCTTCACAATCCGGGAAATCCTGGACAATAAACCACAAAACATACAAACACGAATAATGAAAGAGGCGACCCTCATCACAACACAAAACACTTATTAGCATAAAGAAAGAAGATAGACTGGATAAGCATGGGTTGCCACCCACGAAGCGCCTTGTTTTTGTTAACCGAGTCACAAGCTCGACTCGACCCCGAATTCATTGGTCCATGGGGGAGCAAGTGGAAGATAAAATCATCATCGGACTTTCATTCAAGCATTGAATTTTCATGAAAGTTTCACTACGATGAGATACATCCGGCTTAAAAAGAATGTCAAATGAAATGCCGGGGTCACATGGTATCTTCTTCCCGGTGGAAGAGAAGATATGAGTGGACAACGGGATGCGTGAGAAAAGCAAGAAAGATCCATATAACATACGCGAAGAGGAAGTTTAGTCATCCTTATGGTTATTGCACATTAGTTGTAGACACATTCTTACGAATCCCGGGTTCAATAGAAGTCAAATCTCCCGGATCGGGCTCAATCTTAAATTTGAAACATTCAAGTTCCGGGAGAGGCATGATGTGAGTGAGTTCATCGGCGAACTCCTCATGATAAAGGTCACTCCTATCGACAGGAGGAAACTGATTATTCGAAAGATCAAAGATAAACGAATCATATTGAGAGAAATCAACATGAGTAGTGGTACTGCCACTACTCCTCTCTTTAAAATGATCGTTATCAACGTAGAAAGCTTTATAATCAGGAAGAGATAACTCAGAATGAGTAGTGGGACTGCCACTACTAATCTCTTCTAGATTAAAGCGGAAAGTTTCAGATTCGGGAATAGAATTATCAAAGGTGTTAGTCTCCTCCAAGAAAAGATTAGGAAATGTGGAGGTAGACTTGGTCACAACATCGGAAGATGGAGTGGGATTATCTCTTAATGCATCGATCTTAGCAACAAGAAGATTGACATTCAACAATTTTTCACGAAGGGTATCGTCTTTGATTGTTGAAAGAATATCATCATCAATCCTTTCAACTTCCGGGTCAACAATCTCCACCACCTCTAAGCTGACGATCTCAACATCGGGAGGTGATGCATCGACATAATCGATATCCTCACCGTAGGGAGAATCGTCATCACTTGAAGAATTATCATCGTCGGAATTGACAACAATCTCAGAATGTTCATTGAGAGCATTAAGAGGGGTGGTATTTTCACAAAGAGGCACATCACACATTTTGTCGGGAATACCCTCGGACTCACTTGGGATTGGGACAAGGTCCTCAACACTAGACTTTATTACTTCGTCCGATTCCGTTGCTGGAATAGTGTCAAGATGCTCGTCCCCCATACTTAGAGAGTTATCGGGTTCCTCGATTGGTAAAACGGGTGTGATTGCAATGGTATCGTCTTCGTCATCATCATAGCAAATGGGAATCTTCCAATATTGATCTTTAGACGCTTGCTCTTCCGCAATTCGCTTTTCTTCTTCCTTCTTTTGTATAGCTTGACCAACCAAATCACATAAGGTTGTCATTTGTTCCATAAGCTTATTACTAGAATTGAGAAGCTCATTTTGGGAATTGAGAAGCTCATTTTGGGAATTGAAGATTGGATGATTGACGGTATATTGCGGGGGTTGAACTTGGTCAAAACCAAAAGAATTTGAATCATAGCAAGAATTTTGCTATTGTATAATAGTCTTCATTCATTGGTTGAATTGGATGGTTTTCATGAGGACCCCGCAATTTTCAAACAAAGATATTGTTGTGAAAACTCGGTGAAGTTTGTGGAAATAATTCAAGTTTTGATTTGAAACACAGGTCCTGATTGTAGACAAAGAGACCTTGTGGTGGACAAATCGTAAACGTAATGTGAAATCGTTCCACATATCACAAGAGTATGGTAGTATTGGGTTGTGGATGATGGGTTTTGCAACACTTGGAGAATGTTAGAAAAGTACGGAGTGAAAAATTGCTTGGTGTTCCATTTCCAATCGCAACATAAAAACAAACTCCATTGTATTCATTACAACACATTTACGGCATGTACAGAAGTACATTGTTGTTGCAAACTTTGCAAGTTTTGTAGGGGCTCACTAATGGTTTGAGTGTTGCATGGTTCCGGATTAGTGATAATCGGAACTTTCGGAGGACAATTATACCCGTAATGAGCACCTTTCCCACAAGACTTACAAGTGCATCGTCGACAAAAGATTCCATCTAACGAATCACCGCACTCGTGACAACAATGGTCGATTTGTGGAAGACTTGGTGAGGAATTTTCACCGGGGTCGTGTTTGACAACGAATGGCTCTCGAGGAGCATTAACAACGTTGGTATTGTCGTCGGATGACTCGGAAGTGTCTTGGAAGTCTTGAAAGACTTCCTCGAATGTCTTTCGTATTAGAGCACATCCTTGACAATAAAGACCATGAATCGGGTCTCCACAATCGAGACAAATTTTTTCAATTTTAAGGGGTCGTTGAGACGAGTCGGGTATTGGAACAAGAATCTTGTCTTCAAGACTCCCTTTCGAACAACCACAGTTTGAAGTGTACAAACTTCCACAAGACGAGCATTCTTTAATCGCGTAAATCGGACTCAAATGATAATTGAATGACGTCATAAGAATTAAACATATAGAGGGATAAGAAAAGAATTAAATGATACGAAGAAAAAGAAGATTATTTTTGGTTTTTCGAATGTTTTAAACAACATATTTTACAAATGGACAAAACGAGATAAGACAACTTAAACCTGATAATCAGCAAGCTTCACGGTAGCTCTTCGAAAGAAAAACTCACAAAGGAGCGGAGGAGAGGGATAGCGCGAAGCTTATTTCTCCTTTCGGGTCGTAGTTCGTTGGAACAACCCTCCTTATACCCCTCTTGTAGTTTGTTTCACATTCAAGGGAGAGCCGTCCTCGCAAGTGGACACAAAGGCAACTTAAAACCAAATTGAAACAACAACCAAAACCATCAAGCTCGATCCAAAATTTAGAAGAAAACTCTCGACCCGAATGCTGACAAGCAATCTGGACCTTCTGGATCTCTTTCAAGTAACACGCAACCAAACCCCCGAGGTAACTCATCTAAACCATACCAACCACCTCAAGCTCGAAACGAGCACGTAAATGTCGTATTAACACGAAGTGGTAAATCCTATGATCCACCCACCAACCTAAACGATTCTTAAGATCAAAATGATTCCCAAATCCTATTAATTTTTATAGTGATGATGAGGATGAAGAATCAGCACCACAACCTAAACCTTAAACTCCGAAACCAATCAAAGAAACTCAAACTCCTAAACCATATAAACCAAAAATTCTATATCCTCAACGCCTTCAATGAAAGTTCAGCTTTCCTTAGCGATGAAAGTTCAGCTATCATCCAAAACAAAATTCCACCTAAACTCGGAGACCTCAGAAGTTTCCTTATCCGTTGTACATTTGGCAAAAAAAACCCCTTTTTTCTTTTTCTTGCAGCCATTGGCCGATTTGGTGCTAGTATTAATTATATGCCCATATTCAGCTATTTGCAAAAAACTATCTCTCAAAACTCTTAAACTAACTAAAATGAGTGTAAGATTAGCAGACCGATCATTCCAATACCCTATTGGAATAGCTGAAAATATGCTCGTTGAAGTTGGTAATTCACTTTTCCCTTGGATTTTATTATTCTCAAAATGAAAGAAGATAGTAAAGTTCCTCTTATCTTAGGAAGGCCTTCCCTATACACTGCGGACGCAATAATTTGTGTTACACAAAACAACTCAACCTTGGAGTTGGCACGGAACGAATGACATTTTCTATCGATTCTGCGATGAAACACTCCTATTCTAATGATGATACATGTTTCAACATTGATGTCATTGATGAATCTTAGAGGAAGATTTCGATGCTTCTTGCGATGTAGGAACTCAATCTTATTTTCATCGGGGAACTCCTCTCGAAGACAAACTCTGTGTCGAATTTGATGAATTCATGGCTATAAATATCAAAGAAAGTTCTGAATCTGATTTCGATAAAGAAGAAATACCCTTTGAAAAAATCACCTTTGATACTGACTATAAAATTAAGAAATCTCTTGATTAACTCTTGAACTCAAACCGCTCCCTGATCACTTAGAATACACATTCTTGGAAGAACCCTCTTTTCTTCATGTGATCATATCATCTTAGCTTTCGGAATAAAACAAAAATAAACTAGTCTTTGTTCTTAAAATACACAAGAAAGCCTTTGTTTGGAAGCCACTGACATTTCCATCGGTATTATTTGTTTTCTATAATCTTAAACATACACAACTTCTAAGAGAGAAAAAAACCAAATGTTCAAAAAAAGAGATTAAATCAAAATATGCAGGAAGTTGTTAAAAAGAAATCGTTCAACTCCTCGATACCGGAATTATATATCCAATTGTTGATAGACCTTGGGTAAGTCCCATCCATTGTGTACCAAAGAAAGGTGGTATTACAGTGGTTACAAACGAGAAAAATGAACTTGTCCCAACAAGAACCGTTACGGGTTGGCAAGTTTGTATTGATTATCGTAAACTCAATGAAGCAACAGCGAAAGATCACTTTCCGTTGCCATTTATGGATCAAATGCTAGAAAGACTCGCAGGAAATAAATACTTTTGTTTCCTCGATGGTTTTTCTGGATATTTTCAAATACCGATCGATCTTATGGATCAAGAAAAAACAACGTTCACATGCCCTTTCGGAACATACGCTTATAGGCGAATGCCTTTTGGTTTATGTAATGCTCCTGCTTTCCAAAGATGCATGTTGGCTATATTTCATGACATGATCAAAGAATATGTAGAAGTATTAATGGACGACTTCTCCATCTTTGGAAACTCCTTCGATAACTGTCTCTACAATCTCGATAAAATTCTTCAACGTTGTAAGGATGCAAATCTTGTCCTTAATTGGGAAACATGTCACTTCATGGTTAAAGAAGGAATCGTTCTTGGACACAAAGTGTCTGGACCAGGCCTTGAAGTTGACAAAGCCAAAATCAATGTAATCTCTAAAATTCCACCCCCCATTAATGTTAAAGGTATTAGAAATTTTGGAAACTTACGGTTTCTACCGAGGTTTCATCAAGACTTTTCAAAATGCCCGTCCTATAACAAATTGCTGAAATAAGTACTCCATTAAATTTAATGATGAATGTCATAAAGTAAATTCAGTTATTTAAAAGAAAAACTCACATGCACTCATGTGATCATGAGACCAAATTGGAATCTTCAATTTGAGCTAATGTGTGATGCAAGCGAATTTGTAGTAGGAGCAGTCTTAGGACAAAAAGATGGAAAAAACTTCCACCCCATCTATTTTACAAGCAAAACTCTCAATGTATCTCAGCAAAAATACATAGTTACCGAAAAAGAACTTATGGCTGTAGTCTTTGCATTCGATAAATTCTGACCATATCTAGTCTTATCTAAAACAATTGTCTATACCGATCACTCAGCTTTAAAACATCTCTTCAAAAAGCAATATGCTAATCCATGTCTCATACATTGGATATTGTTATTGCAAGAATTTAATATAGAAATAAAATACAAACAAGGTACAGAAAATGTTGTCGCCGATCACTTTCTCGGATTGAAAATGATGAGACTAGTGAAGACGATGATGAAGTCGACGTTAACTATCTTGGCGAAACTCTTATGGAGATTAGCACCAGAGACATACCATGGTTCGTATACTTTGCAAATAATTTAGTAGGTGAGATTATGCCTAAGGGAATGATGTACCAACCAAAAAAAAATTCTTCTAGACCTTAAAAACTGTTATTGGGAAGATCCATATCTTTTCAAAGTAACTTCAGATGGTATGATTAGACGCTGTGTCTCTGGACTAGAAACTCACACTATCTTAGATCAATGTCACCATAGACCTACCGGTGGACATTATGGACCAACAACCATAGCTAAAAAATTCCTAGACTCAGTCTTTTATTGGCCAACAATCATCAAAGAAGCTCATACTCTCGTTCGCCTTTACGAGGCATGTTATAAAACTAGAAACATATCTAAACGTGATGAAATGACCTTTAAACATCATTCCAAATATGCGAAGTTTTTGACATCTAGGGTATAGACTTCATGGGATCTTCTCGAAATCTACAATTCAAATGTATCTTAGTTGCTGTCGACTATGTAATCTAAATAGCCGAAGTCAAGCTTTATGACTGATATGCCCAGCTTGTTATATCATTTCTTGAAAAACTATCTACCATTCGGAAATGCCCAAAGCTCTCATAAGCAACCGAAGAACTCACTTCTGTAATAAAATAATGGAAAAAACTATGAAACAATATGGTGTAACCCACCGATTCTCTACGTCTTATTATTCTCAAACAAGTGGACAAGTTAAAAATACAAACAGAGCCTTAAAAAGGATTCTTGAGAAAACAGTAAAAGACAACCCTGCTTTTGGTCAAGAAAATTAGATGATGCTCTGTGGGCCTTCAGAACCGCTTACAAAACACCAACCGAAACCACACCTTATAAACTCTTATACAGTAAAAACTGCCACCTACCGTTTAAAATTAAACATCGTGCGTACTGGGCACTTAAAAACTTTAATCCGACCTCATCACGACTGGTGAGAAAAGAATGTTTCAATTACATGAATTAGATGAATTCCGTCATCAAGCATATGAAAACTCTCGTCTATACAAAGCAAGAACCAAAGTCTGGCATGATAGAAAACTTAAAAATGAGTAAAGAATTCAAAAACGGAAACAAGGTGCTGTTATTTCACACAAAATATAAATTCAAACAGCCAAAACTAAGATCTCTGGCTTGGACCATATGTAGTGAAACATCAATGTCCATCCAGATATGTGGAACTATATGGTAAAGATGGCAAAGCTTTTATTATTAACGGCCATAGACTTAACATATATCATGAAGAAGATGATTATAGTGACCAAAGGGAGGAACTAACACCCTTCTATCCCAAAGAATAAATCACTGAAGCATGAGTCTAGCTAACGACTCTTAAAAATTAAGCGTTTCTCGAAAAGCAACCCGTGCTTTATCTTATTTCCACTTAAGTGAGGAGGAGACCCCTTAAAAAACCAAAAATATTTTCTTTTTATGTGTTTTGTTTGTTTTATTTTTGCAGGTAATTAATATAAAGAAAAGAATAAAAACAAAAATGCTCCCTAATGAATAACTTTCTTGCAGCTATGTTATCTACTGCCCTAGGAAGTACCGTTTTCCCTTAATTTTCCCTATTTTTATATTTATCAGTTCTTACGTTAAGGACAATGTTCAACATAAGTATAAAGGGAGAGCAAATAAGAAAAATTAATATATCATTTCCCTTCAAATGGGTGGGGGGCTTTCCTGTGATATCTGGCCAACATTTTTAATTGTCTTTTAGAAAAGTAATATTTAGCTTTCTTCCGAATTAAAAAAATGTATACTACTTAGTAAGGGAAATCCTACTCAGATTGACATTATAACTAGCGTAAAATTACTCCACTAAATTGTGAGGTATATCCTAGCCTTTGATGCATATCTTTTGCATATTTTATGAGAGTGCCAATAATTTAGTAGCTCTAGAACTTGTGCTCGATTATCATTTACTAGATCGCAGCGAGGTTAATTTATAGACATTTTCATATGATAAGAGGTAAAATAAATCCCCATACAATCGCGCCATCCACAACACTCGCTTTTAGTGATAAAAATATCCTAAGTATACAGAAATGCTCAAATGTGCTCAAATGTTTAAGTTATGTGCCATCCTTAGTTATCTTATCATTTGGTGTTAAAAAATGCTCAACATAATGAGATTGCTAGTTTGAAAAGTAGGGTTAAGAAGCTTGAAAAGAAAAATAGGTCAAGAACTCATAGGTTGAAGAGATTATACAAAGTTGGTTTGACTGTTAGGGTAGAATCCTCTGGTGATGAAGAAAGTTTGGGTGATGATGTATCCAAATAGGGGAGGATTGATGCTATTGATGCAGATGAAGAAATTACCCTGATTAGTGTTCATGATGTAATGTTTCTGCTGGTGAGGAGGTGTTTGTTGCAGAAGTAGTTGAAGTTATTAACACTACTATGCTAATTATTGATGTTGCTCAAGTTAGTGCTGCTGGTGATATAGTTAGTACTACTGGTGCTGCAACAACTTTTAGTGATGCTACAACAACTACTGCTACAATTAAAACTGTTGATGATATTACTTTGGCTCAAGCACTTGAAGAAATGAAAAGTATAAAACCCAAGAAGGAAAGGGTTGTTTATACGAAGATGAAAGAGTGAATCTACAACAAAAAATTTCAAAACTATTTCACAAACAATCACAGGAAAGGTAAAGGGATATTGATAGAACCCGAGTGAGCCGATGAACAAGAAAAATCAATCAGGCTTTGAGTGAAGAAAACTGCTTTATAATTTACAAGCTGGATTTGATAAAGAAAGAAAGACTTGCAAGAGGAGAAGCTAAAAAAAGAGAAGAAGCGACACTATTTCCTTGTGATTGTGAAAACATGGGATGATATACAAGCAAGATTGATGTGTGATCATGAATTGGCTTAAAGAATGCAAGCACAAGAAAAGAAAAATTGTCTATTGAAGAATAGGCTACATTAATTCAACACTCTTAGAGAAAGAAGAAGCATTTTGCAGCTAAAAGAGCAGAAAGAGAAAAGAAACAACCACCCAAGAAGCTAACATAGAAAAGATAATGTTTTACTTACGTAAGAACATGGATAGGATACATGCTCAAATATGTGAAGTTGAAAAGAATTTGATTTCTATCTAAGAGATGTTTGACAGAGCATTAAAAAGGCAAAGACTTGAAGAACAAATCTTTTGATTCTATTCAGAAGATGTTTGACAGAGCTTTCAAGAGGATGAATACATTTGTTGACTTCAGAACAGACTTGGTGGATGAGGATAAAGACACAACAGAGCTTTAAAATCTAATGGAAGTCATTCCAAATGAAGAAGAGGTTGCAATTGATGTTGTACCTTCAGCTACTAAGTCTCCAAAGATTATTGACTAGAAGATCCACAAAGAAGGAAAGAAAAGCTATTATCAAATAATGAGAGCTGATGGAAAGTCTCAGATGTACATGATCTTTAGTCAAATGCTTAAAAGTTTTGACAGGGAAGATTTGGAAGACTTGTACAAGTTGGTAAAAGCTAGATATGGATTAACAAGACCAGTGGAAAGCATGGATTAATAGTTATGGAATGATTTGAAAACAATGTTTAAACCAAATGTAGAAGACGCAATATGGAGGAATCAACAAGGATACAAACTGTTGGAATGGAATCTGTATGACTCCTGTAGAGTACATTCCTTGATGATGCAGTCTATGCAGATTTACATACTGGTAGAAAAAAGATATCCTCTTACACCACCTACAATTACAGATATGTTGAACAAGAAGCTTAAGGTTGATTATTTCAGTGAAATGGCATATTAGCTTCTTAAACTTCTCACAAAACAGCTTAAGAATCAATGAAGTGTTTGGAAGCATCCTCCTGGTGATTATGGAGCTTTTAAATGAATAAACTTGATGATTTTGAAGAAGAATATCAAGTTTAGGGGATGATTGTTGGGATTAAAAGCCTTCTTAATTCTGCTAGTATTGGTGCTGCTCATATCTGAGTTAATGCTGCTCAGTTGTGTTAATACTGCTCAAGAACATCAAAAAAATGTTAAGTGTTTACTACTGCTAGTACACAGTTAATACTGCTAGTGTAAAGTTACTACTGTTAGTGCATATTAGTGCAGCTCAAAGACTTAGAAGAAAAACTGTTAAGTAGTTACTACTGCTAGTACAAAAGTTACTACTGTTAGTACAAAGTTAATGCTACTGAAGGAGTTAATGCTGCTAGTAAAGAAGTTAGTACTGCTGAGTTAGTTAGTACTGTTTATGTGATTTATATGAGTTAATTGTGTAAAATATATGTATAACTTATTTGTTTAAAAGAATTGATTTTCTTAGGAAAGTATTGTAAGCCGTTTAGGACTCCTTGGTATATAAAAGGAGGTTCTAGGGCATAGAGTTTGATACGAGTCATTCATAGAATTATCATATCTTTAAGGTCTTTGTAACCCTAATACTTTGAGAGTATTCATATTATTAATAATATTGGAGCTTTTGTTTGTTGAATTATATGTTCATATAATTATTGTTTCATTGATAGTTCTTCTTAATATTAAAGATTAGATTTCGCATAATCTTTAATACATTCAAACAAAGTTTCTACTATAGTTGTGTTATATTTATCTAATATAACTAATCCTTATACAAGCTTAAGGAATTCGATCTATTGAAGTGGGATCAATAGTTCACATCCTACTTGAGCAGCATAAACGTTTTCATTCACCTTCTTGATCTCTCTTCCTAGATTGTTCAGTTGTGCTTCTATAGCAGCCAATCCATCAGAAGTCTCAGTAGATGTTCTATTATTTCATTTTTGAGAGTATTCTGCCATTTCTTGGATGGCCTTTTTAGCATCTGCAGCTGTCTTAGTTGGAATGACACCTCTTGAGTCAAGAATCTGTCGTGTTGGAACATCCAACCCATTGTAGAACAAAATTACCTCATGTATCTCAGTCAAATAGTGTTGCAAACACTTTATCAAGAGTTCTTTAAAGCCCTCCCATGCTTGATAAAGGCTTTCATCTGGTTCTTGCTGAAAGTTGTTGATTTCCTCCATTTTCTTCACAGTTCAACCAGGTGGACAGTATTTGTTTAAAAACTTAGTTTTAAGATCTTCCCAAGTTTTGATCGAACTAGTTGGTTCGTTTCTTAGCCAACAACTTACGGCTCCGGTTAAGGAAATAGGGAAGACTCAGAGCATTAGTTGATCCTTAGTGATGTTACGAACTTGGAATAAGTCAATAATTTCGAGAACTTTCTCAATTTGTTCGTTCACATCTTTATTATCCGAACCCTAAACGTGTTTTCTTGAAGCTCCTCAAGAAATTGGCCTTTTAGTTCAAAACTATCTTTTTCCTTAATCTTAGGCCTAGCAACTCCCGATCCATAGTCCATTCGGGTCTTGCTCATGTATTGCTCCATGGTTTCTGCGCCATTGGTTCTGCTTCTTCTTCCTCTGAGTATTCTTGGTTAGAAAATAAATTAAAATCAGGTGATCTCAACGTCAAGGCTTAGTGAATCGAAGTGTCTCCTAGATGATTGAAATTCTCGTTCAGGTTCTTTGTAAGGTGTGAATAGTTTGTTTGTTGAACTCCTTGTCATGCACTACCTG